>JASCZW010014716.1:0-22259 GCA_034211315.2 Aedes japonicus
GTAATGGATAAGGCATAAACAAATGCAATTAGTTCTTGTTTAGTTAGTTTAAGAAAAATATTAATAATTCTATTTAAGTGTCAACCCCCTCCCCCCATGTGGTTCATCGAGATCTTTTTTTTTTTGCACACCAGCCTTTTCCCGTACACTTGAAAAAGAAAAACAATAGAACCACCCAACAATTTTTTGAGAGTGTATTTGTTTTCTATATTCATTATTTCGTGATGACCGTGTAGGAGAGGTGACTAACACCACTACACATCTGCATCAATAAACACTATTTATGAAGAGCAAAAGACAAATTTGGGAAATTTGCTGTTTCACAACTATAGAACTAATACCTGAATAAAGCCATTCGCTTAAACTGCAGCTCAGTTTTCTTTCACCAATTAACATGTTATGGCGTGTTTTGTATAAGCTCTAAAATGCCACGTGGAACGCATTTGTCAGAGCAGAAAAAAGGGAAGATTTTGGCCTATCGTGATTGTGATATCAGTATTCACGAAATCGTTCGTAGTTTGAACAGATCTCATCATGTTGTTTTGATATTTTTTAACAACATCGAGGTTATTGCTAGCTTTGCTTTTCTAGCGCAGAATTGTTTGTTTCACATGATAGACCAGAAACAGTAGAGAAAATTTATGTTGTAGAGGAATGTTGAGCGCATTTGGGCTTCAACACTGCGATTAGGTATTCAGTACTCGATGTTGGCCTAGACGTGCCAATATGAAACCAGCATTTTCATTCGTCCACTGGAGATGTTGACTACACTACACTACAAGTTCAATATGCATCCGGTACAACTAAAGTATACCGCAAACATGCCCCAGATTCGAAATGTGCACACACATATCATAGCGGCGTACAAGGAGCTCACGAAGCAAACGATGATCAAGGAGCAGTCTTGACAAAATTCATGCTCATTAAGTTCAATAGCGTGGATTTTCAGGCAACATTACATTGACTACCTATAAGTTCCATGCGAAAATCTAATGATAACTCGTGACAACAAACGTAACCAGAAGAAAGAACGTTTGATTTTCAAAATGCTTTGATATTCATTTATGTAAACAAATTCCTTTTCAATATGAATTTTGAAATGTCAGAAATGAAAATCAATAAACTACAATGAATATCAATTACTCGTCTAGATGTTTGTTTCTAGTTCTAGCGATTTGTCCGTCGCCCAATACTGCCTAACACGGGTGAAAAATTATCTCCCGCTCACTTCATCAAAGATCGTTACTTCTGCGCTGGGGAGAATACAAAAAATAACAATCAAAAGTGTAGAAAGCCCATAATGGGGGAATCCATTAATTCATACTGGTGGAGATCAGTATTTGCACCACTCACCGTCGTTCTCTCCGAGATCTATAAGTTATAGTATGACGAGAAGAGCAAATGTGTGAAATAGGCGGTGATGTGTTGCTAGCCAGATTGGACATCGTTCTAAATCCAGCCACTTCCCTGGGAGAACCCGGATCTCGGAGCGTCACTAGGTCTGACCAATGTGACCGAAAACTCTCAGGTTGAGCACCAGTAATCTTGATTTGTAAAATCATGAAGTTTGATGTGCGCAATCCATAGTTTGGAATCGTTCTACATCTCGCCAATTCCCTGGGGGAACCCGGAATCCGCAACGTCACCAGGTGTGGCCAATGTGACCGAATACTCTCAGGTTGACCACCAGCGGTATTGTTTTGTAAAATCATGAAGTTTGATGTCTCGCAAGCCAGGGTTTGACATCATTCGAAATCTGGCTACTTCCCTGGGGGAACCCGGAATCCGGAACGTCACCAGGTGTGGCCAATGTAAAAGAATACTCTCAGGTTGACTACTAGTGGTATTGGTTTGTAAAATCATGAAGTTTGATATGTCGCAAGCCAGGTTTGATACAGTTCTAACTCTGGCCATTACACTGGTAGGGTACTTCCTTCACGATTCCCGATAATGAATCCGGAACTACGGAAAATAACGAAATGTCCGCTACTCTTCCAAAAACAAGGATAAATTTGTAATCGTATGGAAAAAGTTGCATCTAATTTGGTTAAGGGTACGCAGAGTTACAGATAAATTAAAAAGGAGTTTTTCAACATAAGAAGTGTCAGGCAATTGGGTAAAAAACTACATTTTACGGAAATGGCCATATCTCGGTTGTTTATGGGCCGATTCACGATTTTTAACCACTTACAGACTTGTTATGAATTCTAGTTTCTGTGAAAAATATAATATTTCCGATTTTTAAGTAACATAAAAAATAACGAGCTGCAGAAAATTAGCACATTTGACATAACCTCAAAGTATCCGTGATATCTCCGTTGCCCGGAAGTCAAATCAAATTTTGATTAAACATGCTAAAACTAGAATAAATTCGTCGAACGCTTCTAGTTTCATCAAAATCGGTTAATTATTCACCAAACTGTATCACTTTGAATCTGGACAAAATTTTGCTAGTCTTCTCCTTTTTGATCATCCCCTGTACCTTGCAGTGCAAATGAGTTTTGTTCATTTGGGAAACTTTTACTCAAGAAGCTGGTTTCATTCATCTCCAATTGCATGCGGTTTCTACTAGGCCTATGTGTGCACAACACTGCTAAAAGTGCAAATGTCAGAAACAGTATGGCTTCGGCACAGGAAAGATGTTTTTCACAATCGATTATCCCGAAACCCAGCCTCCAGCTTTCCAAAACACATGTCAACTTTCTTTTCCAGTCGTTTTGATGGCCCTAAAAACGACCATTTTTGGTTCGAGGGAACAGCTACTACCACCACCTCATTTCGTCATGAAGCTGGTTTACTTGACCATGGTTTCGGTTCGCTCGGAAACCTAGTGTTTGGCTAGCTCTCCCGGCAGCTTGATCGAGGGGCAGTTTGAATTTCCAGAGACGTCAGGGCCATCCGCCAATTGATTTAAGTCAGTCGGGCAGCTATGCTTTCAATCCGCTCGGAAATGTCATTTACGAAGCTGTTCATAATGCTTATTGCTTTGGAAGAAACGACAGTATCGGTTAAAAACGCTTCAGCACTAGGTAGATGAGGTGCTATACACGGAAGAAACAAAGTACCTAGAATTGAGTATTTTTTAACTTAAAATTGAGTACTGTTGTTGAACCGGAGAGATGGGTAAATTTGATTCTGCACATTAGGTAAACATTATTCAATGGGTGAGTAATTCATTGACAACTAATTTTTGAGTAAAAATGGAAGACATTTGCATACTTTTATTATTTGAAGTATATTAGATTTAAAAACCGAAAAACAATAAATGTGTTACGGTATCAAACTAGCCGTTATTGTTAAAAATCGCGGAAATTAAGAAACAAACAAAATCCATAAAATTATCAAGTAAATTTATGTCTTTATTCTATCATCACGAGAAAAGCACTTTATTTTAAAAGTTGTATAACATTTGCTAACTAACCGTGCGGAAAAGTGCTCTTTTTTTAGTTTTTACGAGCTTTATTGCAATACAAAAGGTAAGGGGGGAATACAGGGTGCCAGACGAATTACTAGGATGGATGAGGGATTCGTGGTTATCTGGCCCAAGTCATGGATGACAACGATGCCTTCCTTGATGGAAATCATCAGATCGAGATCAGCGAAGGTCTAAATATCTTCCGACAGTCTACAGTGAGTTTGCTAATCTTATACCAGACGGAAATCCTAATGTGTATTGCTTACCCAACAAACAAACGAAAGCAGTAAATAAGCATACATGTTTTATTAAAGCTGAAATACGACTATCGCAGCTGAATAAAAAATCTGACTGAAATAGAAGCTGAATAACCATGTTCTCAATTGAAATATTAACATTAATTCAAGTGTTTCATTTTGTTTGAATAACTTGCTTAGTAAAAGCTATTCCAGCATTTATATGTAACTAAATTTACACAGTTCAACAAAGAGATGAATAACAGTTTATAAATCTGTTTAAATATCGTTTATATAGCCTAGCTAATAAAACCTGATATTGAATTGAATAGCAGCTGTAATGTACATCACTATTAAACTGATCCAATTATAAGCTGAAGTAAAATAATACACAAGCTTTACACAGGTGTCTTAATTGACTTTTATTCAATCACTGAACAATTAGTTGAATTACAGTTTATGTCTCTAATGTAACGCCTTTTAACTAGCTTTGCCAATTAAACCTTATACTTAGTTGAATAATAGCTGTGGCTTAAACCAATAGTCAGCAAAATAAACTACAATTAAAATAAAAGTTGTTTGAATGCCGTAGTAAAGCCTCCGAAGTGTTCGTAATTTTGGCTCAATATTTCTTCTTCAACTTAAAGTTATGCTAGATAAATGATATAGATATTCATTGAATTCAGTTAATTCTTAAGTTTTCGTTCCTGTGTTGTTCATTTTTGGTGCAGGTGAAAAAGTATTGACGTGTTTTCAAGAGCTCACATGCTTCTGTTTACATAACCCATCAAAATAACAGCAGAAAACATTGTCATATCTTTTAATCGTCTCTTGTTCAACATGCCCTTGTCAGTAATGCACGTAGTAAAACCGAACATCCAATATCAAAACTTGTGTACAGCTTGCTAATTCAGACGTTTAATAACAACATTTAGAAGCTTTAATTAAGCACTGATGTTGCTTATTTACAGACAATGCTATAAATAGAATGTCAATGTAGCTCAATTAAAGCATCACTTCGGCTACTATTCAATATATAACATTGAGCTTATATAGACGATTTGTTTATACTTCATTCAATTCTAGGATAGCGCAGTTGGTAAGTCACGTAGTTGAGGATACAAAGGTTGATGGTTCAAATCTCGCTATTAAATGTTACATAATGTTTCTGTTAATGTACACGTATAATAATACCAAATTAAATATGCATAGTATAAAATGTTTGTATCGTATGGAAAATCACACAAAAATACCGAAAATATTTTTTTTACGCATTGAAATAAGTTGAACAAAAGTTCTATAAAATACACCACAGCTTTTTAATATGCTTAATGATGTTGAAGAAAAATGTCGTTATTACTATTAAGTAACTAAGAGAGAATATATTATTGATAAAAAAAAACTCGATTAGCTCAACAAAGGTCACTTTTACTCTCGGAATCAGCCTCAAGTTGTGTGTAGCACTTAAACAGCAGTTATTCAATTATCTGCTGAACTCTATTGCTGCAAACTTGCTTCTTAAGCATATGCAATTGCTAGTGTCCAAAAGCACTTGGCGACAGCTTGATAACTTCTCCAAATTTGTGTGAATAATGCCTGAACAAAAGCAGTGATTGAAAATAGTTCAGAGATTATTCAACACACTGCTGAATTAAATCGCCAAAATGATGTTTATTTAATGAGTGATTGTTTGTTGGGTACTGTTCATTTCCTGTAATAAGAGCATTTCTTTGGAATGAGACTCTATCCTTTCCATGGGTTTCGTTTAAGTGCTTCTGCTTTCGGGTCCACTTCCACGTTTTTGGCCTTTCATACAACGGAGTAGCGATGATTGCAGGTATGCACAGTTTGATCTTGCCATTAGGAGGAACTGTACGCCATGGCCAGTCCTGCACTGGTGGTGGCTCCCTATTACATTACATCACATCACTTTCCCGAGAGTAGCCGGAATATCGACCCGGATGTTGTCAATGTGGATCTGAGCTTTTGATATCATCCGCATAGGACTATTCTTCGTATTCTCATATAACTTGAGATGTCACATGATGGTTTTTGATCTAAGTCATAAATTGGCCACTTTTCCGGGGGTATCTAATAAAATTCGTATGGGACCACAGTACCTTTCATTTGGCACAGTACCTTTCATGTGTGTACAACACTGCTAAAAGTGCAAATGTCAGAGAAGGATAAAACCGTGGATCTAGTTCAAGATTTATGTATTTACCAATCTCACGGGTTTCCCGGACATTCCAGGACTCTGACCTCCCGGAACCGTATTTGGGCAAGTTTGCGCAAGATGAAACCAATATATTTGGAAAGCTGGAAAGCTTTTTTTGCAAGTAAAAAAAATCTTTAAAATAAAATTACTGTGGTGTATGTGCACATGTGTGCTCACATTTCAAAACTTAGTTGAAGTTTTTTTTCCCGATTGTCTATCCATTTTATATGGGAGTAAACAACCATGACCCTTACTTTAAAATATTGTAGAGAGCACAATTTTCATCCAATCTTCATAATGTTTTGGAAAAAGAAACTTATGTAATAGTAATAAAAAAAGTGTACAAAGTTGAAATATATATAAATATATATATATATATATATATATATATATATATATATATATATATACATATATATATATATATATATATATATATATATATATATATATATATATATATATATATATATATATATATATATATATATATATATATATATATTGTAAAATGAGGAAGTTTATTTTTCGCCTTTTTTCCGCCTTGGAATCACTGTACGTTTAGCCATGTTGGTTGCAGCCCAGTGGTGTTCTACCCACTGAATATTCGATCCACATGGCGCATTAAAAAACAATTAGAATTTCTTTAACAATGGTTTCAAAACAGGATTACTAACTATCAACATGGGTTCCACAAAGGAAAACTAATACATATTTACTTGAATTTGTTAACTATTCGTTGATTCCAATGAATAACGGAAACCACATAGAAGCTCTCTATACGGATTCTAGTAAGGCACTTGATCGGATTGACATTCCTATGTTACTATTCAAATTACAAAAAACTGGGAATTGAGCCAGGTCTTCTCAAATGGCTCCTTATGTTACCTTACTAATCGACAGCAAATAGTAAAATTCAAAAGAAAGGAATCAAATCATATGCAAGTATCCTGAGGTGTCCAACAAGGATACCAGCTAGACCCGGTTTTGTTTAATCTTTTTGTAAACGACAGTTCATTTAAAAAAATGAAAACGTCTTAATATATGCCGACGATATAATGTTCTTTCTAGCAATAAGGAACAAAGAAGATTACGAGATATTTCAGCAAGAAATACATATTGTCTATATTTGGTGTTTCAAAAGCCATTAATAACTAAATGTTCAAAAATGTAGTGTGATAGTATTTAGCAGAAAACAATTATGACATTATGATCAGTCTTTAGGAAAGTGCATAAAAATCGTGATTTAGGAGCTATGTTGGATTCTAAGTTAACATTCATTGACCCTTTTAATACAATAGTTTTGGCGACCCTTACACAGTTAAAACATTATACATTGCCTATGTGATGTCAATACTGTCAATCACCTTTTTCAGTCATCCTTGAAGAGCGGATAGAATCTGTACAATAAGGCTCTGTACTCTAAAAAAATGCATTTAAGTCGGATTTTCTTGAAACTTTCACGGAATGAACTCATACATATGGATTATGTTTCGGCATAATTACTTTATTCAATTTCCTTTCTATCGCTGAAAGCCCGCACCTTTCCCTTAAGACCCCTCATTACATTTTGTGCAATGGTGGAGCCGACCTTTTTGGTCACTTTCATCCATTCTTTCTTCAACTGTGTTTTGTTTTGTGTTTTGTTAATCACGCCGGTTCGGTGCCTTGCGGACCTTGAATACACGAAGCCCAGCTGGTTTCATGGTTTGCTGAACAAACCAGGCGGAACACTTTGCCTTCAGAGCCGCGTCGCGTATCGAAAGGTTCGGATTACACTTGAAATAATCCAACACCTCCCGGGCCTTCACAGGGTCCGCTGCCTTCGATTTTTTTCCACTTCCAGCCCGCCGCTCGGTCGTGTGGGACTCCTTAAACGATTTTACCACCCGAGAGATAGTTGTAAGGGTGATTTCCAGTTGACTTCCGATACATCTCATGGTCGCAGTCGGATTTTCCATGACGACGCGAAAAATTCTCCGGCGATTTTCTTCTTTCTTCTTCAAAAAAGTTACACACGAATAAAAATGGTGCATTTTTTCGAGTACAGGCCTCAACAATTGCATTAAAAAAATGGACAAAATTTGCCCATTTGTTATGGGTTTACCTTCACCTGCACTGACAAAACTACCCATGCAGCATCAATCATAGTAACCCATGAGTCAGCAGACAAAATTTGACACCTCAATCAGCCGATGGCAAAAACAGAAGTGTGCGCGTTCAAAGAACGGCACCCTGCCGCGTCGAAAACGGACATCTTGCAGCACTTTGTGGACGCCGGATACGCCCGTTCCGACATGTACAACATCTTGGTACTATTAGACAATAATCAGAGCATCGAAAGAAACCCCGGTTCCGGACGGCCGAAGACCCTGAGCGACAAGAAGCTCCAAAGAATGCTCGGAAGACCGAGAAAAAGTGGCTACATCGATGCGTGCGCTTGGCCGGGAGGTCGGTTCAACCGGCCAAACAGTGAAAAATTACCTGGCGAACATGAACATACATGTCAGGAAGCGGGTTTCGCGTCCACTGATTTCGAAGCTGCAGGCAATGACACAGCGGCAGTGGCTGAATAAGATGGTCAACTCGATTTTCCCGGTGAATCGCGACGTGGCGGTGGTGATGGACGCCGAGACCTATCTCACCCTGGATGGCAACGGCTGGCAGGACATTTCGTATTTTACTTCCCTCACGAAGGAAGCGAGCTCCGAGATGAAGTTCATTTCACACACCAAGTTTCCCAAGAAGGCGCTGCAGTGGCGGAAAATCAGCGAGAAGGGGATGTCCCGCTCTCTTTCGCTACGGACTGGCCGTGAACTGGAAAATTTATAGTACAGAATGCCTGCCGGAAGTTGCGTCGTTCCTCAAGAAATACCACAAGGGCGAAGACTCGGTGTTCTGGCGGATCTGGCGTCGGCCCACTACTCGAAGCGATCGTTGGAGTATATGAACAGCTGAATATCGATGTGGTACCCAAGTCGGTGAACCCGTCAAACGTCCCCCAGCTGCGTCTTATCGAGAATTTCAGGGCCAACCTGAAGCGTAAGATCTACTCCAATTTTAAGAATTTTGTCATGAAAACTGAGGAGGAATTGATAAATAAAACGAAGAAAGAACTCAAAAACATGCCTACACGCATGTTTTCGTCCGCCATGGCGAATATTCCGGTTAACTGCCGCTCGCAAGGGCGTAGAATTTGTTTGCAAGTACGCTTAAATAATTACCTTACATGGGAAATTTTATCAAAAGCAATTATCTGTCTTGGCTTTTTTCTATCACCATCCAAAAAAAAGTCCATTTTTTTAATGCAAACGTTAAACGAAATAAAAGTTTTCAACTTACAATATTCCCTAGAAAGGAGCGGAGATAGAACCGGTCTCTTCTGGCTTGGTATATTGAGCCTAGACAAGGACTAGACTATCTGAGAACCATATTATACTCATTTTTCCAATATTCATCTTTCGTTTAATCAAGATAATGGAGAAGGAAAAATGGGTCTCTTTTCGATAAAACTTTGCTTTCGTAATTGCAACCATTACAAACTAACCCATTTACGCGTCAATCCTTTTATTTTGATTGCTGATTGATGAGTTGCGAGTTGATGCGATTAGTATAGGAACATCTTCTTCTGAAAAGTTATCATAAGCTATTTATGGTAACAATTGCGTTCCTAATAATATAATAAATATCCAACATCCAAAGCATAGTTTCTATAGAATCAACTCTTCCCGCTTTGGAACTCGATGGCTCGGATTCGCTTTTTTCAATTACTTTCGTAGCACGACTAGCAAACTATAACTTGCTCAACAATCTAATACAGCATGACTGGTGTGACGACGCGTAAAAAAAATATATATATATTAACTTTCTGCTCAACATCTTCGTTCGTCTTACCTTGTTACTATCATTCACGTTCCCCCTGAGCCCACACTGAACTTAGAAAAAGGATTCCCACGAACGCAAACCACATCACATCCGCGCGCACTCTACCGAAATGCTGTCACACATTTGCGCGGTTGACTTCCCCTCGGCGGTTGCCCTCGTCACCATCGCCGTCGTTACAGGATTAAATTGAATCAATTTTTCTATTTCTGCACCACTCCACCACCTCCTTCGAGTGCGTAACATGAGGGAGCCTTTGCGTCACTTGGGGACCAATCAGCAGTTCTCGAGTAATTGAGGGCAAAAGCCATTTGTAAACAATGACTTTAAACCTTGATTTCTTACGAATCACGAGAATCCCCAATATTTGCTACTCAATATGGTATAACTAATATTCTTCTACCAAATGCTGCTTTCATTTCACGAGAGTGATTTAAGATTCAAGAGAAATCGATATTTAAAGTCATTGTTTACAAATGGAATTTAGGCCCTTAACATAAATTACTTGAGACATGCTCGATTGGCTGCCGACAGTTCAAATTGGCTCCGTCATTGTATCCGCCAGACTATGAATCTAGTGACTATACACCTACCATGTAAGGTCCCAATGTGTGGAAAGTACGATGGATTGCAGTTGGGTTGCTTCATCATTTTCCGAGATGAGAATTGGTTCGGCTCAAGATTTGGCGAAGAAGAAGAAGAACAAGTCCAAACCACCATAGAATGGATGGTTTCTTCCAAAGATACAGCACTTGATGCTGGGTACGCTCCGTCAAGTTCATCTATGCGCTTTTATAATGAATACTGAGTATCCTGGCTTAAGCACAATCTACATATTTCGAACCGGAAAGGCATAAAGATGTTGTCTTTCACGTCCAATAATGCTCGAAAGTAATTAGATTTACAACCTGGATGAATAATGGGACCCGTCTTGAGATGACTGCGTACAGAGCAAATAGAACGATGCTATTAGTATCAGCCTTGATGGGAATGGGATGTACGAGGAGTAGGTATGCAGGCTTTCTTGTTCATTCTAGTTTGCAGCGAGATTTGAGTTGACTGGCGTGGCAAGAGATGGCCTTTGCGGTACTGGTTACAGGAACAAGGGAACAACACAGATGCTGTGCTCAACTGAATCTTGATTTTCGTGGAGATCATATTATGATGATGAAGTCAAAACTTGAACTGATCATGATAAAATGTGTATTATGAGAAGTTGAAGTTGCCGTACGAAAACACATTTGCCCACATTTCTCTACTCTGGCATTCCATGAATTATAACCCCTCGAATAAGCAGAAAGATTCGCTTCAACGCCGCAACATTCAACTGTTTGCCAGTTTAACGGACAGCACTAGTATCCTTCTTCTTGTCGAGGGACATACGACTGTTGGCACGTACAGATGGGTCACCGTAAAAAAAAAGTAAACAAAAACTTACCGGGTTCATTTGTCGGTGCCGAATGCTGTGGGTCCGTGGAGGATGCATCGTCAGTACGGATCGCTCGAAAGCAAACACTCGTTAGCAGTGTGACGAAAAGCAAACATTTTCCGATTTCAATTTTACATATTTTTGCCGTCGCTGACGAACGGGAGCTGGCCACCGATTGGAGCATCCTTTTTTATTTTCACTTGGGCACTTTTTTTTCGTCTTCTTGCTGCCTTACATACACCTTTCCTGCTGCCTCGCTATCTATATTGGTCCTTATTTGATGAAATCTGATTTCTTCCACTTGGCCGACAATTTCACTTGGCTCTCGCCTCTGCCTGATGAAGACAACGGAACGGTGGCGAACGCAAAAGCCTCCGAATGTTTGCTCAGGCAGAAGCTGGTCCTGATTGTGCAAACATCGGATGGCAATAATATTCCAAAGTGATATGGAAATATAATCTCCGGTGTCTCGCGTTGGCTCACGTTAGTTGCTGCCTTTGGGGGCTCTGCGGGTTCTCAGCAGTAGCTCTGCAGTGTCAACGCGTTGCCACCGATGTGACAACACCTCACTGGCCTGGGAGGTGTGTAGGGTGGCAGAATGCTGGCGCTGAAACGAAAGAAGTATATGAAACGAACTTAGCCGGGTGGCAGGAAAAGCAGGAAAAACAAAACATGGAGCTTACAACAACCCTTTGGGTAAGTCAGAATAGAGGGAAACGCTGGAGGATATTTTTAGTATACGGGCAATATGCTATTTTCAGGACAACTGCTGAAGCGGAAAACCCGACAGCCTTGCTATGTTATAACTTGAGCGTGGAAATATGTATGTATATGGTATTTGGAGAGAGTTTTTTTTCTTGTTTTCGAAATTTTATGTGATGAGCTATTCAGAATACGGTTGAATTGACAGCATGCTCTTTTCATCATTTATTGACACAGAGACTATTTTTAAGCCACCAACAATATCCTTTGAAAGAATAACAAAGGTGGCTAAGCTTCTAATAATAACGTGTTCCTATTTTGAGCACGGCTTAATTTTTGCATTTCTAATGTCCACTGGTCCAATGAACCAGCAAACGTGTGTAGTGAATTCAAAAGCTACCAATAACACATTTTTTTTCTTTTTTCTTAGCATTGTATTTAAAGCTTTTTGCATGCCCTAAGCTTATTGCTTCAATTGCACTTCCACAGTTATTAATTTTAACGCAGGACTAAATTTCTTCTTTTCTTTACGCTAACGTGAAAGGTTTTTGAATACTTATAACTCTCATTTGACTGAAGAAATTGACTTTATTCAAACATCGTTTGACCAAAAAATAAAAAATAATTGTTTACACTGAAATTTTAATTAAGTGCTATCAGTATAAGTAGTTCAAATTTTTACTTAAAAATGACTTTTGTTTGCTCCCATACAAATGTGCATATGAACAGTTTGAAAATACTGTTTTCCCTTTCCGGTTCCTCAAAAACGGGGAACAAATAGTTCGAATTGCCTTCTTCTTTTATTTCACTATGTTTTATTCCATGTTTGATACGGTTAGAGCCACACCCTTCAACCAGGCACGCCACATAATTTTTCGTTCGCATCTTTAATTTTTCAACTGCAGCAAATCATGGAAAAAATCTTTACCTCAATCTTTGTCTTGAAAAATCAGAATGACAGAAGTTTTCTTATAACTTCTTTTGAGTTGAATGCAAAATAAAACAGATATATACAGCAGTTCCCTAAAAAAAAAGATATCCGATCCCTCAGAATTTCAGAATAGTTGGTAGTTTTGTTCCCCAACGAAAAATATTTGACCTATATTTTTATAACTTTTTTATTAGGGTGGACCAAAAAATTGACTTTGTGCAAAAATGCTTTATTTTTAAATCATAATTTGCGAACTACTTGACCGGCTCCATAAATTAAAATTGCAAATGAAAGTTCATTAAACAGACATTTTCGGAAACATACAAAATACCTCCTTGACTGCAATATTGGTTATGAAAATATGGATTCTTTTAGTTTTTTAAGGTTTTCATGGTCTCGCTACCAAAGAGCCCCCTCGTTTTTATTTTTTTTTTTGAACTGCATCTTGTACAACGAAAGACAATTTTCAAAAAAATCACAAACAGTTATATAATCTGTAAATTTTAAGTTGTTTTTTTTTTAAGTATTTTAAATAACTGCTATTAGGGGTGATTCAAAAATAACCTCCCCCCCCCTCTGTCACACTTTGTCACAAATATGATTACCCACACGCCCCCCCCCGCCCCCCCCCCCTGATGGATGTCACAAATCTGAAAAAAAGAATATATTTATGCATATTGGTTTTGTCGATTTCAATAATAACCTGTACTTTAGTTCAAATTGAATCATTTACATAATTACATGTGTAAAGTTCTTCTGTCACAGGGTAGGTGAAGTGTGTTTTGATGGAAATAACTGGCAGAGATAAATCAAGATATTCGTAACAGATGGACAAAACTTATCGTAAGACATGTTTTCTTCTGCAAAAAACGTAGTTTTTTAAATATTTTTTTTTAAACTGCTCTCATTTAAGAAACATGTCAGTTTTTAATTTGAAATAATCTTAATTGAAAAGTAGAAAAAAAAACTTCACTGATTCTGATTCAGAAATGCCTATTCAATTAATAATTGCATTGTATATTTTTATTACTCCTGAAAAATATTAAAGGTGCGATAGTTTTTGAAGATCCAAAAACAAAGCTTTATTAAAATATGCTGATTAGAAGCTTTCTTTCTGGATCACATCGGTATGAGTGGTTTACATTAACATATTTACACCCATCGAACTAGGTAGATTACAATGGATAAAATTTAAAAAATGGGGAGTTTTAGTTGAGTTTATAACATTTTTAGTTTTTTCCAATAATACTTACTTTAAAAATTCATAACTTATGAAGCACACTCTAAAATGCACTTACACATCTATGAGATAACCTCGGGTCTAATGTGGAAACCGGTTTTTTTCCTCACTTAAGTGCATAAGTAACAGATTTTTGAGCAAAAGTTACCCCATGATCGGGCAAAATCTGGTTTAAGCACAAGTGACTGATCGCAGTTCAGCTGAGGTGAATAATTTAAGTTTGCAGTGCAAACTTTGTAAAACATAAATTCAGTTGTAAAAACTGCTTTAAATTTTCTAATCAATAGAAAAAAAGATCTGGAAAGATTTTTTACATAACATTATTTCACGGTTAAGGAAAATTGTTCGGAACAACCAGAAAAACACCGTTTGTATGGGGAAAAATCAAAACAAACTTTTGGCGATTGAAAGTTTTTATATATCGATATTGGATGTTTATCCATTCTCGAGATATGGAAAATTATATGGAAAAATACATAGTTTTTCTTGTAGAGAAGATGCGCAAAACATCATGACTCGTAGATAAAAGTTCTGAAAAATCTTAAAATTACTCATAGGTCCGAAAAATAATATGATCAGAAAGTGAAAAAGAAATGGAATCATGATAATTCCAACAGAAATAATTGTTTTTGATTGCAAAATTTGATTTGGTTGATAACATTTTATGTTTGTTTGTTTTTTATCATCAATGTTGTTTGGAATACTTTATCATCAGTACACCAGTTTTTAGGTTAGGTCATCATATGTACAAAACGATTCAAAAATTAAATTAAGTGAAGCTTCAATTCAGTGTTTTTATTCAACTTCAACTTCAACTTTTTTGGCTAACTTTGTTGAATAAAAACACTGAATCGGCTTCCTTACACTTATTTTTTGAATCGTTTTGTACATATGATGATCTTACCTAAAAACTGGTGCACTGATGATAAAGTGTTCCAAACAACATTGATGATAAAAAACAAATAAACACAAAATGTTATCAACCTGACGACACTGATCTTGGTCGACCTGCAAGACCCTACTCTACAGTAGCGTGCTTGCCACCGCGTGGCTAGTCACTCGTACTACCATTTCTTCAGATCCGTTGGGGAAGCACTTAACGTCAACGTACGGTCTTCAAATTTCAGTATGTTTGTTTTCTAGTCAAGACAAACATTTCAAGAGGTGAAATTCTTGACTTGGCGATATTTTTCAAAATAAGGGATGGCCTATTGAACAGTCTTGGAAATTCCACTGAAATACTCATACCGGGAGATCAAGTAATGATCCCACCTTGACATGAGTTTCAAGAAATCAATATTTCAATTTTGTGGGCAATTTTGGTATAGACGACGTTATTTTTCGATTTTCCTGAGCCCTAGAAACTTTTGTGTAAAAAATTTGCCATTGCAATTTTTCAGCTTGCTGAGATAATTGAAAGCCCTTTCCACCACAAGAATGATTTTCTAAGACGATCAGTTCTCGAATTAGTTTTTTAAATCACAGTTAGCAAAATTGTAAAAAATTTCATAATTTTTTTCATACCTCAAAAAAGAGAGAATACCCTATTTTGAAATTTCCATACAGGACTGGAATCAAAATTTCTTGTTGATAATAAATTGATTGATTTTTTTCTTCGCAAAGGATGGTGCTTTATTCAAAGTTCCCGACCGTTTCTCTCAACGTTGAAATTGTGTGCAACTCTTAATGTAGATCATAATTTTTATTGCCAAGATAATTTCAAGCACATATTAATTCCTTTACTATACACTTTTTTAAAGTAGCTGGTTCTTCCTGACCGCACTCTCCCCCATCCTAAAGCACTGTTTCATATTCTATAAAATCAAGATTTCAAGATTTATGATATTTTTGTTACTTTAAAAATAGAATATGCTAACTGAAAGATTTGTACACGTACGTATTTATTTTTAACAATGCTGTTGTTCCTTTAAAAGATGTTCATGTTACTCCAAAGTCTTAACGCCACCTCTCTGACCAGCTGGCGCTCCATGCTGACCAAGATCGACCAACGTCTTCAGCAACTAACGACTGTTCCAGAGAGTATAAGCACACCTTATTTTAACGGTCACTTTGAATATAATGAAATATTTCATCATGTTTTGGCCGCGTACTTTTGTTTGCACATTTCTGAATGACATAGCATCAAAAAAGTGCTCAGTTTTGTGTTACCTATCAAAATGATGAAACGTATGTGAAACTAGATTACAAAACGCTTCCCGGACCACAATTCTATTCTGTAAGCGAAGACAAAGACATCCCCGAAACGGAGAAGGCAAATTTTACCGGAAAATTCGGCAGGCAATATGCGGGTGTGGTAAAACATCTAGTCCGTACATCACAACGGAGATGATGAACACTCAGAAATACGTAAAGTAATGTCTCCAGAAGCGATTATTGCCGATGATCAGGCAGCACGAAGGTCAAGTAGTGTTTTGGCCTGATTTGGCGTCATTACGCAAAGGACACTTTAGAATGGTACAAAAGTCAAAATGTATGTTTCGTGCCAAAATACATGAATCCGCCGAACTGCCCGGAGACACGGTCAATCGAGAATTTTTGGGCTTTAACCAAAGCAAAGCTTCGAAAATTCATAAAACCAGCGGACGACATCCAACCATTTAAAAACGATTGGCCAAAAATGGTAAAAATGGTGAGAAGTACCACTGTGCAGAAGCTAATGGGTCATGTTCGAGGAAAAGTTAGGAGTCTTGGCTATGATTAAATATTTTGATTAAACGAGAGTAAAATATATGATACAAATATGATTTGCCAAATAAAATTATTAAAACTAAAAACAAACATGACTTGTTTGTTATTTTGACAGTGTGCTTATACCTTCTGGAACAGTCTATATGCTTGGTTACGCTCTATCGGAGGTCGTCTTTTATCAGGCCGCATCTAGAGACGCTTGGTAAGATGAGCGTTTGTTTCAAATTCTTCCTCAAGAATCTTCTTCTGTTCAATCTGCTTGTCTTTTGACGTTACTGATTTGATTTCTTCTTCTCTAGGGCCATATTTAGCGCTTTCCTGCGGTTGATCAGGTCAGACAGCGTCTTTTCTGTATACCCGAAAACATGTCATTTCGCTCTCTAATCAGCAGGCTGGACATCTCGGAATTAATAATATCCAATTCTTTGGAAATTGCATCCTATTTAGGACATGCAAAATAAGAGGGAACTTTTTTGTCCGAATCCGGAGGAACTTGTGAAGACCTGAGAGGCTGGAGTTTCTTCATCCGGTGGTATTTTTGAAACATTTTTTAACAATCCCTCCATTCGCAACAGAAGTTCTGCTGGCTTAAAAAAACCTTCAGTGTATCTTTCGGTTTCGAAGCTTCCGTGTTCAAGGTGCTGATTTTCGATTTGAAAAGTTCTTCACAAAAGGAATAGTTTTTTACAGCTCGCCAGTATTCACACACCACGGTTGGCTTGTTAATTCCGCAGCGGATGTGCACGACAAAATGCATCGACCAGCGTTCGAATCAAATCAAAATTCAACGCATCCAAAAATGAACACAATAGGATTTTCAACAAAATTAAACTTCGACGAAGTTTCAGAATGAAGTACAGCTCGTGCGGTTTGTGCTAATTGACGATAAGAACATGTAGAACAACAGTAAATAATTTTTTGCACTAACGCAACTAAGTACAATGTGTATTTTCATTTACCGTACACTCAAACTTTTCGACGCTTTTGTTTTCGTATTTACGCTGATAAATTTAGATTACCAAATGCAAAATTGTTGGATGTCACATTTTTATAACCCCCCCCCCCCCCCTCCCCTGTCACATATTGTCACAAATTTGATACCACCACCCCCCCACCCCTAAAGAGTGGACGTCATTTTTGAATCACCCCTTAGTCAATAAAGTTATGCGGTGATAAATCATAATTTTTTTCTGAAAATGTGGCTACAAATTCTTGTTTTTCCATTTCCATCAGATCATTAAAGCAACGATCTGTTTGACGCCACTGCTTGAATTGTAGAAATTCAACATGATTTTCACTAAGAAGAGAAATTAGTTTTTTGTTGACTTGACCAAGTTTTTCCGTGCCTGGACAATTATCACATGTGTTCAACCAGCATTTCCCATTGGGATTATAGCACATTATTTTGAGAAATAAATCATGATATGAGCTGATATCACGTGAAGGAAATTTTTGTCTGATATGGTCTTATAAATCAATTTTACATTTTGGTGGTAGATGAATACACACATAGTATGCGTACCACTCGTACCAGCCAAGATGCAATGTTTAGGCCGATTACTCGCGAACATGGAAAACCCAATTTTTATTTCGAGAAACTGTTCTTTAAAAATTGCATAAGCCTCTCGAAAATTGCACAATACTGATACAATGCAGATTACAGTGATGCACGAAAACTTTACCTTCTTCATTAGTACTAATAACATAATCTATTTTTCCTATTATTGATTTTCTTATTGTTTGATTTAAGATGATTGTATATACCCAGAAGCCATAGAAAAAGGCTTATGAAAATGTTACACGAGGCGTCTGACCAGATTACATGCACCATATATATTTATAAAAAGATGGGGAAGTCGAGTATTTCCAAAATTGAGAACACAATGCTAATGGACCATCGCTCATCTCTCAAAAATCTAAATGAACTTATAAAACTAACTTCTGATTGATGGGGACGCATGGTTGACAAGTTCCTTCAAGTAATGAAAACGCGTAGTAGGATAGTCTGCTTATCTTAAAAACTGAAATACATACGTCACCAATGCACTATGGTCCAGATTACGAATTTACGAGGAAACATGCTTCCAGCGCCTAAACTTGAAACTTTACATCAAAGTGATGTTCTACAACATGGTTTGTATCACTAAGGTCCATTTTGTGATGTTAATTAAAATTAGGGTGGTCCCCATTTTCACGGAAATACAAAACTCAACTTTTTTATTTGCAGAAATAGACGTTTACACTTTTGAGCAAAGCTGTAGCGCAGAAAATTTCATGGAATTTTCATATACGAATTTTCATGTAACTAAAAAATTGACCGATTTAAAGCAATTCTCCCTCATCAACTTAGGGTGTACCATAAACCAATGTTTTTTTTGCCCTAACTTTTTTATTTCAATTCCCACCGTAAAGTTGTGTTGGGACGAGTTTCAGAACTTATAAAGACGCGTACTTTGGTGCACAAACTTAGCCGCTAGCTTCAATCAATCAATAGTTATTGAAGTTTTTCTTAAAAAAATACGCCCTTTTCAAATGTTGATTTTTATGATTGGGGCAAACACAAAAAAAAATCAAGACGTCATTTAAAAGGAGAAATTATATTGCTTAGCATATGTGAAAACTAGAGATATGTTATATCTGTATCTTGAGAAAATTACATTTGAATCTGGCATGGTTTTAGAAGAAAAACTTCAATAACTATTGATTGGTTAAAGCTAGCGGCAAAATTAATATATCAAAATACCCACCTTCAAAAGTTCTACAACTCGTCTAAACAAAGTTTTACGATGGAAATTGAAATAAAAAAGTTAGGACAGAAAAAGTTTTTTTTAAGGTACACCCTAAGTTGACGAGGGAAAAGTTGCTCTAAATCGGTCAATTTTCAAGCTACAAAAAAAAAATTATATGAAAGTTCCATGAAATTTTCTGCGCCACAACTTTGTTCAAGAATTCAAACGTCTATTTCTGCAAATAAAATGTTAGTTTTTGTATATTTTTTGTATTGTTTTCACATATGCTAAGCAATATAAATTCTACTTTTGAATGACGTCTTTAATTTTTTTTTTGTGTTTGCCCCAATCATAAAAATCAACATTTGAAAAGACCGTATTTTTTTAAGAAAAACTTCAATAACTATTGATTGATTGAAGCTAGCGGCTAAGTTTGTGCACCAAAGTACGCGTCTTTATAAGTTCTGAAACTCGTCCCAACACAACTTTACAGTGGGAATTGAAATAAAAAAGTTAGGACAGAAAAAGTTTTTTTTAAGGTACACCCTAAGTTGACGAGGGAAAAGTTGCTTTAAATCGGTCAATTTTCAAGCTACATGAAAATTCGTATATGAAAATTCCATGAAATTTTCTGCGCTACAGCTTTGCTTAAAAGTGTAAACGTCTATTTCTGCAAATAAAAAAGTTGAGTTTTGTATTTCCGTAAAAATGGGGACCACCCTAATTTTAATTAACATCACAAAATGGACCGTAGTGATACAAACCATGTTGTAGAACATCACTTTGATGTAAAGTTTCAAGTTTAGGCGCTGGGAGCATGTTTCCTCGTAAATTCGTAATCTGGACCATAGTGCAATGTTTTCATATGTTATGTAAAATCCAACCTTTCGAGAAAAAAAAATATAAAACCGAGAGGACTCTCTGGTCCCAAGATCATGAAAACCTTAAAAACTAAAAGAATCCATGTTTTCATAATCAATATTGCAGTGGTGGAGGTATTTTTCATATTTTGTTTCGAAAATGTCTGTTAAGCGACCTTTTATTTGCAATTAAAATTGCTAAAATCGACTCAGTAATTCAAAAGTTATGATTTATTGACTAAGAGCATTTTTGAAAATAAAATGTATTTTTGGACCACCCCAACGCAGAAACGGCCACCCTAATGAAAAAATAAAACAAATCCGGGTCAAATGTTTTTCGATAAAGAACAAAACTACCGATTAAGGCTTCCTTCATTTAGAATTGGAACAAACTTTTGATCATATTGTGGCGCTCCTGGTGGACGGATTTGGAAGTTCTTGGCGCCCACGGAATTTTGTCAGCTTCACGTATGTATTTTTGACATTCCGCAAATCGACTGTACTTTGTAAACAATCAACATGGAAGCCGAAAGAAGGGAAAATATTGTGCACAGTTATTTGGAAAATCATTGTGGTCTGCATCTAGGCTAGCTAAACAGCTGAAATTGCCCAGAAATACCGTATGGCGTGTTATCAAATGGTATAAGGAAACATTGACGACGATTCGGATGCCTCAAGCCAATCGTCTTAGTGGAACTGTCGACCGGAAACTGCGTGGTAAGATTTTGAAGACGATTAAGAGGAATCCCAATCTGTCGGACCGTGATTTGGCCAGAAAATTCGGTGCTGCCCATAGTACCGTGAGGAGAACTCGACTCCGGGAAGGAATCAAGTCGTATCGAGCTAGCAAACAGCCAAATCGGACCATAAAACAGAATAGTGTGGCCAAAATCCGTGCTCGGAAGCTATACGACCAGGTGCTGACCAAGTTCGACGGGTGTCTTCTGATGGACGATGAAACCTATGTCAAGGCTGACTTCGGGCAAATCCCAGGTCAAAAATTTTACTTGGCAACGGCTCGGGGGGATGTTCCAGCCAAATTTAAATTTGTTTTTGCCGACAAATTTGCACGAAAATTCATGATTTGGCAGGGCATTTGCAGCTGTGGCAAAAAAACGAAAGTTTTCGTTACAAATAAGACAATGACGTCGGAACTATACCAAAAGAGTGTCTCCAAAAACGAATTTTGCCGTTCATTCGATCCCACGACCATCCCGTAATGTTTTGGCCAGATTTGGCAAGCTGTCATTACAACAAAGTCGTTCAAGAATGGTATGCAGAGAAAGGGGTCCAGGTTGTTCCGAAAAACCTTAACCCACCCAACTGCCCCCAGTTCCGCCCTATTGAGAAATACTGGGCAATCATGAAGAGGAGACTCAAGGCAAAGGGAAAGGTTGTCAAAGACATCAATCAGATGAAGACCTGGTGGAATAAGATAGCTAAAACGATGGACGAAGAAGGTGTGCGCCGCCTAATGAGCCGTGTTACAGGAAAAATTCGAGAATTCCTTCGAAACCGTGACGAATAATTTTATCCGTATTTTTTCTTAAAAGTATGAAGAAAACGCTACATTTGTATAAAAAAGATCTTGAATTCAATAATAAATAACTGAAATACAGGCAATTGTTTTTGTTCCAATTCTATCTGAAGCAAGCTTTATTATGAAATTCTATATCGTATATCTTTTTTTTTGTTTCTATTCCTTTATTATCAAGATTTTCAGCCCTGGGCTGGTTCATCTCCCGTCGTAGTCACTCAAATACCTTTTGTGGTATTTTCGTAACTTGTCCGGGGGTGAGATTCAAACTCGTGACTTTGGCGTGAGAGGTATGAATGCTAACCACTACGCCGGGGTCGCCCCCAGAACGTATATATTTTTTCTATGGAATTGCTGTATACTCATCAGAA
>JASCZW010014717.1:0-22265 GCA_034211315.2 Aedes japonicus
GTTACTTGAGGAGGCATTTTCCAACCGGGATCCATTACAGAGCCTTTTTATCGTTGGGATACGGGCGACGATGACGACGACGTCGCCAAGATTGACCTTTGTTGACTTTTACACATCAAAAGTGCAACCGGGCTTAACAAGGTGTTCACACTTTGTCAACAAGGGAGAGAAGTGATATTTTATGCTGGTTTGATGGTTTTCTACACAGTGAGCTATAGAGTTTAAAAGTAAACTTTCTAAGAGGCGAGATTAAATGTAAATTATTGTTTTCGTGAAGAGTGAAAGACTAGAGAAAATTCAGCAGGAATCGGGAGTCCTTCTAGTCAAAAGCGGTATGTTTACTGGTGACGGTATTTTGCTTTGCTCTTGAATTTTATAGTTTTTTTGCATCAAACCATCGGTATTGTTTATCTCTTTCAGAAGGTGAGCAAAACTGGTCAAAAAGTAGGAGGTCCTTATACAAACATCCAAATAACGCTTCAATTTCTCTTCACAATTTTCGTAAAACCTTAGGTGAACTAAAGGGGGGGTTGAGTTCATCGAATCTTCCGGTCCGCTTCTAAGCATCTTGCTATGAGGTACCAGGTGGGCTTCAACCAATTGCGTGTCGATCTGCTAAATTTGGAAGAAGTCAGCATTGAGTTACCTAAAGTTATAATAATCCGTCCACTATATCACAAAACATTGCGATTGGTTGAGCCGGATTGTAGATAATGAAATCATTGCGTATAGGACCAAGTCTCCCCCGGTTGGTGCTAGACCGATGAGCTTGGACATCAGTGAAGTCAAAATTGTCAGAAGGCGCGAAATGCTTCTAGGGACTCTATTCACTAAATCCATTAATCGTATTAGGCGCAAACCAAGTTCTCGCTGCTTGTCAGTAGATGGCTTTAGTATGGCCTGTACTGAAAAAATGCACTCTTTGTACGTGAGTAAAAATTGATAAAAATTTTAGAATAACCAGGAGTGAATTGTTTACTTATGCAAAATTTCACAACAACCCGTTCAGTGGTTATTAGTTGTCATCAAAACAAGAAGAAAATCGCCGAGAATTTGGCGCGCCGTCATGGAAAATCCGACTGCGACCATGAGATGGATCAGAAGACACCTGAGAATCACCCATACAACTGTGTCTCGGTAGTGAAATCGTTTAAGGAGTCCCAGACGACCGAGTGGCCAGCTGGAAGTGGAAGAAAATTGAAGACAGCTGGCCCGGAAGCGTGCTGGATTATTTCAAGTGTAATCTGAACCTTTCGATGCGCGACGCGGCTCTGAAGGCAAAGTGTTCCGCCTGGTTCGTTCAGCAAACCATGAAAAGAGCTGGGCTTCGGGTATTAAAGGTCCGCAAGGCACCGAACCGGTGTGATCAACAAAACACGGCTGCCGAATCCCGCGCAAGGAAGCTGTATCGATAGTGGTTAACTAAACCGATGTGTGTGGTTATGAATGACGAAACCTACATAAAGGCAGACGCAAAGCAGATACCGGGGCTGGAGTTCTACGTTGCCAAATAACGGTTTGATGTTCCGGAAGACATAAGGAAGAAGAAAGTGGCCAAATTCGTCAAAAAATACTTGCTCTGAATGGCCATATGCCACTTCGGAAAACTGAGTAAACCGTACATCACCACGGGTACCATCAACAGTGAAATTTACCGAACCGAGTGCCTCCAGAAGCTAATGTTGCCCTTCCTGCGGTCCCATGGAGGCGAGAAGTTATTTTGGCCGGACCTGACATCATGCCATTACACGCGATCGACGTTGGATTGGTACAGAGACAATAACGTTGTTTTAGTACCAAAACCGCCAACCCCGTAAATTCATCAGAGATTCGTCCGATGGAAAGATTTTGGGCCTACGATGATGATGATGATGAAGATTCGGTCCATAACGAAGGTCGAAAATAGTCCAAGGTGTTTAGGATATGTATTTGTTCAT
The DNA here is from genome assembly GCA_034211315.2 of Aedes japonicus. Lineage (NCBI taxonomy): Eukaryota > Metazoa > Arthropoda > Insecta > Diptera > Culicidae > Aedes > Aedes japonicus. Next base: position 1,938 of record JASCZW010014717.1, read on the forward strand.
TCCCTGGAAGTTTCAAGAAAATCCGACTAAAAATAAATTTTTGGTGAACACTTTTGTATGGTGAGTTTTTTCGAGTACAGGCCTTAGTAATAGCTGATTCGTTTTGACCTATCCTTTGAACTTAGATTAGACATATGGTAAGGAATTCGCTTTGACAAATTAGGATTTTGTTTTTGCTTTAATGCAAAATGTCTAGTTTTGTGCCAAACAATAGTCATTTGCGGGAAGTGTCGGTATTCTTCTTCCATCAAAGGAAAAAGTGGCAAAGCTCCAAAGAGTGTACAGAGATGCTGTTCTTAGCGAAACAACATGCCATGATTAAAACTGTCATTTAAAGACGGTAATTTTGATGTTGACGACTGTCCACGTGAAAGAAGGCCAAAACCTTCGAAGACGCTGAATTGGAGACATTGCTCAATGAGGAGTCGTGCCAAACGCAAGCAGAGCTGGCTTCAGCATATAGGAGTTTTTTTTTTTTTTTTTTTGTTGGGGCGTAGAATCACAGCGTCCACTGAGTTGAACTTTTGTGATATACCCCTGTTTACTATACTAATTCGCATCTTAAAGCTAGATCACCATTTGTCAAGTGACCAGCCTAAGACGCGTCTCCCAGTCAGGCAAAATTGAGTTTATAAACCCACCACCTTCCCAGGAATTGCAGTCCAAATTTCTTCAGGTTGCATATAGCCACTGTACAGAAATTTAAGTCTGCTCTTGTACACAGCATCACAACTGCAAAGCAGATGTTCCGAGGTTTCACGTTCCATGTTACAGAAACGACAGATATCATTCTGAACCTGGCCAATGTTTTTCAAATGATATCTACTCGGGCAATGTCCGGTTACTAGGCCAGTATAGGTACAAAGAACTCTCTTATTGAGCTCCAGAAGCTTTTTACTAATTGCAACATTTGGAATTATAAACCTTTTCGCTTGAGAACACTTTGTGGTGACCAAACCAATTGGTCATCACCCTTTGCTCTTCCCAAGATTTTAATTCCATTTTTATGGCACAGTATGATATACCGCAGAATGGTTCTGGGCCAATAAACTGTGCATTTGAACCTTGTTTAGCAAGCTCGTCTGCTCCTTTCATTGCCTTCAATGCCACAGTGTCCCGGAACCCAGAATAAATTTACCGAGTTCTCTTGGCACACCTTTCGCAATGAAAGAATGCATTCCCAGACAAGTTTGGATGTACATTTATAATTACTTAACGCTTTGAGTGCCGCTTGGCTGTCTGTAAAAATACAAATATTTGCATATCTATATTTCTCTTCAGACAAACGTTAACACATTTTATTATAGCAAAGATCTCCGCTTGGAAAACCGTTGATAGTTTCCATCGCCACTGAGATTTCTACCCCAGGGCCGAAGATTCCTGCTCCTGTTTTTGTTCCAATTTTTGAGCCATCTGTGAAGAATTTTATGGAGCCATGACGAACAGTGGGACCTCCAACTTCCCAATCTATACGTGACGTTTCACATATGTTGTAAGGAATGTCATGGTTTTCCACAGGTTTCATCCAGTCTCCATTCATGTACATCACTGGCCCATTTTGAAAGCTTTGTGAAATGCTCAGGTGACCGACTAAATCACCAGACATGAAAGTTTTCAACCGTTTAAGTCTAAGCATACTCTTTTCCGCTTCTAGTTGCACGTATTCGTGCAAAGGCAGCAGATTTAGCATTGCATTCAACGCATTTGATGGAGTGCTGTGCATCGCTCCTGTTATAGCAATGGATACTAGCCGTTGAAGTTTTGCAAGCTTTTTCTGTGCAGTAGCCTCTTTTGTTTTTGGCCACCACACAAGAGAAGCATACGATATTTTAGGACGTATTATGGATGTATAAACCACATTATCATTTTTGGTCTTAGACCCCATTTTCTGCCAAATGTTTTTGAGCAAATCCAGAAAGCACTGGTTGCCTTACCGATCACACACTCAAGGTGAGCATTCCAGTTCAGTTTGGCATCCAGTATCACTCCTAAGTATTTAACCTGTTCACTAAGATGGATCTTTAATCCTCCTAGCTGGAACGCTTTTAGACTAAACTTCCTTTTCCTAGTGAAAGGTACAATTACTACTTTTGCTGGATTAATGCTAAGGCCCTCCTTGATACACCAAGACTGGGTAAATTTTAGGGCCCATTGCATTCTTTCTGAAATGATGTTGTCAAATTTTCCCTCACTATAATGACTATATCGTCTGCAAAACCTACAACCTCGAAACCTTTTTCCTCTAAGCTTCTTAGAAGCTCGTCTACAACTAAGGACCACATAAGTGGTGAGAGGACTCCTCCTTGGGGACAACCTTTCGTTGCCCGTATTGTAATAGACGAACTTCCCAGCTCTGAAGTGATTTCTCTTTTTGCAAGCATGGTATGAACCCAGTTAATTATGTTCATGTCAAAGTTCCTTTTCTTCATGGCACGAGCCATAGATGAATAGGAAGCGTTGTCGAAAGCTCCTTCAATATCTAAGAAAGAACAAAGTGCTATTTCTTTTACCGATAGAGCTTTTTCTACCTTTGAAACCACACTATGCAGTGCCGTAACTGTTGACTTACCAGACTGGTAAGCAAACTGGAACTCAGATAGTGGATGCTTGTTCATGTAATTTGAATTGATATAATCATTCAAAACTTTTTCCATAGTCTTTAATAGGACTGATGAAAGACTAATGGGTCTGTATGATTTAGGATGCGCCTTGTCTCGCTTTCCTACTTTAGGTATGAAGATAACTTTTACTTGTGTCCATGAAGTTGGAGCATTAGAGTTACCCGTCAAGCTATTTCAAGATATTGCATGCGTTGGGAATGATTCAGAAGCAAGGAACTTGGGCCCCTTATGATTTGAAGCCAAGAAACGATGAGCTCCAGCGGCAAAATAGAAAGGCGTTTTCATCACGTCGTGACGGAATAATCAACTTAACCAATTGTGACGAAGTTTTGTACTTGTAAGTGTTACGCTTTGTTAGTTTAGTGTTAGTTTTAGTTTTACTCAAAATTTCAATAATTCTCATCCATGCAACTTAAAGTTATACTTAAATAAAAGTGTTGCATTTTTTTCGAGTACAATCTTTTTGCTATCATCTTCATATCACTTTTTTTTTGGCAAGCTCAATTATAACAGCTCTGATTTTATCAGAATTAGAACTGCATTGGTTTGGTCCTGGTATTTAAAATTTGATGAAAATGTTAAAAGAAAATTTTATTGTTACTTGTCCGTATGGCACAAAACTTAATAAACTCGGTGTAGTAAATAGATGGGTTTGCACTATCTTCTTCGTTGCCTCATCGAACAAACACACGCACACAAACTCAGAAATGAGAAGCAAAAAGTAAACATAGAAGAACGACCTTCCTTTTAGTGAATTTGAGTTTTACGTGGCCCATCCTGCATCGAGAAAGAAGAGGGGGAAAACAACATCATCAAGAATGTCAATATCGACAGAAATAGTAAAGAGCTGGACACCAGACGACAAAGGAATAATTTCCACTGTCACATCGCTGGATGATTCCAGATTGCCGAAATAGGACATTTTTAGGTGATCTCGATCACTAACATCAACAATCAATGTGAAACTAGCGGTTTGAAATTGGTTCACTGTTGTCCTGTTCGAAGTACACCTTGCGGCTTGCACTTAGCTTTTCATTCTTGCACTATTCGGTACTAAACGATTTGTTTTGCTTGGAATCGCTGTGTCATTTTGACAGAATGTTTAAGGGTGTGTTGGTGAGTTACGCTATAACGGGCGAATTATTAAGCTTGGGACCGAGCTTCCTAAGCTAAAAACTATATCCATTTGTAGCGAGTCCGATGAAGTGGATTGGCCAAACCAGTGCGTTACCGACGCAGTCTAGCAAAGGGCTAAAGCGGGCGCCTTGCAGACGAGCAGGAAGATGGTAGAAAATGTGAGCCAAGACAGACTAGAGCACCAGCAGGTCGGACCGACAAAGGCCCAGCTGGCTGCAAGAAAGGGGTTGACCTACAAACTTCCCAATTTCTCTGGCAAGCCAACGCAATGGCCTTTGTTCTTTGTCCGGCCAATTACTTCTTTCAACATCGATCCTGAGGGTCATCGAAAAGCTCGAACAACATTACGGCCGCCCGGAGCAGCTGCTAGTAAGTCTGCTGGACAAGGTGAATCGGCTGGAGCTAGCTAAACCAGACCACTTCCGGAGTTTTGTTCCATTCGGAAACACGGCGGAACAACTTTGCGGGACACGCGGAGGCTGCTGATCTACGACAACACCTCGTCAATCCGCTGCTCATCAAGTCGCTGGTCACTAAGCTTCCGGATCGTGAGAACGTGAATGGGTTCTGACAGCGCTGCGAACGCTGACGAACTTCCTCATGGACATAGTTGATGATGCTTGTGCAGCCAACGTAGATGTTGAAGTCCAACCGGCGCATCAATTGCAGAGAGTTTTCTCGGCTGGGAAGATCAAACCGAGAGAGAAGGCGCGCTGTACTACCACGGCAAAGGCAGCAATTGGTGGTCAACTCAAGTGAGAAAAGGAGACTAAAACCTTGCAAACAATGCCGAGCTAGTGATCATCGACTGCGACACTGCGCGGATTTCAAGAAACTGCGGTATGCGAAGAGACTGAAGTAGGTGAACCGAGAAAAACTGTGTTACATCTGCCTCAACGAACACGGAGGGCAGTGCATATTCAAAATCCGCTGCAACGTTGGTGAATGCAGAAAGTTCCACAATCCACTGATGCATCCGGTGGGACACGCGGGTTGGTTGAATGCGCACATACGGACAAACTGTACAGTAATGTTCCGGATTGTTCCAGTCCAGCTACACTGCGGAGGAAAATCAGCGACGGTGTTGGCGTTCCTGGATGACGGTGCTTCGGTCACGTTCGTGGAGAAAAACCTCGCAGTTCACCTGGGTGCGGTCGGAATACGAGAACGGTTGACCATCAAATGGACAGGTAATGTCTCGCGAGAGGAAGAGTCCCGGAGAATGAGTGTGTGGGCATCGGGTCCAAGTCCGGCTGCCGGCGATAAGGTATTGCTGCACACGGTTGCAAAGCTGATGTTGCCGCGTCAGAAGCTGGGTCACGAGGAACTTGCTGCTCAATATGATCATATGAAAAGGTTGCCGATCGAGTCCTATGACGGACAACCTCAGCTACTAATCGGAGCGAACAACATTCATTCGTTCGCCCCACTGGAGGCAAAGGTAGGAACACCAATGGAGTCGATTGCTGTCCGCACCTATCTCGGCTACCATCAACAGATCACCAATGATGACCTACACGAGCTTCTCAAAAGCCACCACGCTCTAGAAGAGTCAGTGGTGATGATACCACAAGAAAGGGCAGAGGAGAAACGCGCCAGGGAAATACTGGAACGCACCACGAAAAATATCGGCGATCGCTACGAGACGGGGTTGCTGTGAAAGACAGACAACCCACGGTTCCCGGACAGCTATCTAATGGCCTTGCAGAGAATGAAGCAGCTGGAAAAGTGACTTGAGAAGAATCCATCGCTACAAAAAAGTTAAGCTGCTTCTATTTAAATTTGGTTTCCCGAATCGGGAACATATTTAAACAGTTTCAATCTAAAAATGAATATGATCACTTAACGCAGCACGAAAACCTGTTCCAAAATTATTCGAAATTGACCAAGACCCAGAGAAATTGTTCAGCTGTTTCTTGTAGAAGCTAAATAACTTCTCGAAATTTGTTTGAACAAGCGGTTAATCGATACTAATGTTTCTTGGGGAGCTTTATTCATTATGATACCAACATTGGCTCTCAAGCCCAGCCGCTTAACTCACGGAGACATAGAACTACAGTTAAAGTGAGAATTCCTTGAAACAAGAACTTCTCAGAACACCAGGCAGAAACTTCGCAGAAGCATAGGGAGCACTTTTTTGTAGTTCAAGCAGGAATATCCCAAAAAAATCAGAACCAAACATTCCCAGAAGTTTAGGAGAGAACTTCCCTAAAAATCAGTTGAGGACTTCTCAGAGCATCAGGAAGCAATGCAGGGAAAAGGACTTCTTAGAACTTTGGACCTTTCCAGAGGTTCTGAAGTTCTTCATTGATATTCAAATTGGAACTTCCCAGAAGATTAGGAATAAACTTCCCTGAAGTTCAGGAAGAAACTAACCATGAAGAGCACTACCTATAATTTCACAATAAATCCGGAACAAACTGCCATATAGCTCAGAGTGATGCATCCTAGTATTTCTGGAGAGAACTCCTCTGATTTTCAGAAAAGTACTTCCAAGTTGTCCCAAAAGAAACTTCCCGGAAGTGCTAGAGAGCGTTACCGATGCTAAGAAAAGATCATTTAAGTATTTCAGAAGGCGGCTTTCTCGAAGTTCGGGAATAAACCACTGCAAAGAACAAATAGAAACTTTCCATAGATTAGAGGGACTTCATGGAAGCTTGTGCTAGAATTTCTCAGAAATTTAGGAACAAATGTCCCTGCGGTTCAGGAGAAAATTTCCCAAAAGTTCAGCAGTCATTGATGAAACTTCCAACAAGTTTAAGGGAATTTTCCCTGAAATTCTGGAGCGGACATTCCCAATGTTTTGGTAGAATTTTTCTCGGAGTTCAGAAGTTTAGAAAGAAAAGGCACCGGAAAAAACTTCCCTGAATTTTAGGAAGAAATTTACCCGAGAGGGCACTACCTATAAGTTGGAGAAGGGATTCTTAAGCTCTTTCATGAAACAGCTTCCCTGGAGTTCCAAAGGAACCTTCCCAAAAGTTTAGTTGGAACTACCTAGAAGTGTTAGCTTTCCTGAGAGCTTTTTCGTGGTTCAGGAGTTCTAAGAAACTCAGGTAGATACTTTTCAAGAGAACAGGAAGAACTATAGGGGGTACTTCCTTATAGTTCAAGCAAGAATTTCCCACATATTCAGGAACAAGATGATTAAGATGATTTTTTAAGAACTTCTGGAGAAAATGTTCCGAAAGTTATGAAGAAATTTTCCTCCCAGAATCAGAAGTCCAGAGAGTACTGGTAAAAAATAACTAAATGTTTCTGGAATGTTTCTGTTTTGATTGCCAAGATAATCAGAGGTGACTGCCAAGAAGTTCATGAGGAAATTTGCCAAAAGTTCAGGAAGAAACCAAGATATTTAGTCTCACGAGCGCGATCAATTGTCTCATCATCAATTTTAACAGAGACGTCTTTGATAACTCAATTTCGCGAAATTATCATGAATTAAGTTTTACTTATGATCAATTTCAACTGTTCGTACTTTAACCATCTACTTCGAGAACGTAAATCTGCATTCAAATGTGAAACGGCCTCCTCAAGGCTTTTAGCTGCAATGAACAACACGGTATCATCAGCAAAAAGATAAATATCACAAAATCGCAAGACTCGGTGCATGTCATTAATAAATAGAATGAATAAAATGGGCCCTAATACACTCCCTTGTGGTACGCCAAGGCTGTTCTCCACTGGGCTTGATACAGAATCATTTAAAGCTGTCCGTTGAGTTCTGTCAGACAAAAAGCTTTTGAACCATCTGTATGCAGAACAAGACCTATTCTTGTAAGGCTTGTCACTTTTACGTTTAAGACGCAAAAGACCCAAATTGTACCAGCTGTTCGAGTTCTTTACTAAAACAAATTTATGTTCGACTAGTTTATTGGTACATGTTTTTAAGACATCTGTCAAAACAGCTGATTTCTGATCTAGAGAACCGGTATTTGTTTGGAAATTCACACTTCTTTCGACAAGTCTTGAAATAGCTTGTTTCGAATACTTTTTCCAACATTTCAATTTCACATAATCACTGTTACCACTACTATTATCGATTTATTCATTGCTCGTGACACCATATTAACATATGGAAAACACCAGCTTCCCAACCGTTCGCATCATACTGTGAGGTAGGACACAAATTCCTGTAAGAACTACAATTCCTTGGTTTCCATCTCACCTCGTTTCATATCTTTGATTAGTAAGAACATTTCACTGAAATTTAGCAAAGAAGTATGATAAAGGGCGATACGGTCAAAATTTGGTCAATATCAACTTGACGTATGTCTTTCAATTTTGCATTTAAAAAACCTGAACACCCCTCATTTTGAAGGTGTGTGTGTGTAGAATGTTGCTCCTATTTTGATTTTGGAATTCACTCTTCAGTTGTCAAAATGCCGTCCAAGCAAGAAGAGCAGCGTATCAAAATTTTGCTCGCGCATCGCGAAAATCCTAGCTACTCGCACGCAAAGTTGGCAAAATCGCTAAAAGTTGCCAAATCAACCATTACAAATGTAATTAAAGTGTTTGGGGAAGGTTTGTCGACAGCCAGGAAGTCTGGATCGGGGGGAAATCAAAAACCGGAAGCCGCTGAGACGACAAAGAGAGTTGCCGGTAGTTTCAAGCGAAACCCTAACCTATCTCTCCGAGATGCCGTAAATAAGCTGGGTGTATCGTCTACAACCGTGCATCGAGCCAAACAACGAGCCGGACTATCGACTTACAAGAAGGTAGTGACTCCAAATCGCGATGATAAACAAAATACGACGGCCAAAGCGCGATCCCGGAGGCTGTACACGACGATGCTGACGAAGTTTGACTGCGTGGTAATGGACGACGAAACCTACGTCAAAGCCGACTACAAGCAGCTTCCGGGACAGGAGTTTTATACGGCAAAAAGGAAAGGGAAAGGTAGCAGATATTTTCAAGCACACGAAACTGTCAAAGTTCGCAAAGAAATATCTGGTTTGGCAAGCCATCTGTACCTGTGGCTTGAAAAGCAGCATTTTCATAGCTTCCGGGACTGTCAACCAAGAAATTTACGTGAAAGAGTGTTTGAATAAACGTCTGCTGCCTTTCCTGAAGAAACACGGTTGTTCCGTACTGTTTTGGCCGGATTTGGCATCTTGCCATTACGGTAAAAAGGCCATGGAGTGGTACGCCGCCAAGAACGTGCAGGTGGTTCCCAAGGACAAGAACCCTCCCAACACGCCAGAGCTCCGCCCAATTGAGAAATACTGGGCTATTGTCAAGCGGAACCTAAAGAAGACCAAAAAAACTGCTAAGGACGAGCAGCAGTTCAAGGCAAACTGGCTTTCTGCGGCGAAGAAGGTGGACAAGGTGGCTGTACAAAATCTGATGGCAGGGGTCAAGCGTAAGGCCCGGCAATTCGGATTTGGAAAAGCGGAAGCCTAACTGAATATTTTTCCTGAATTTTATACTAATTGAACTTGAAAAAGAAATTTAATTTGATTTTTTAAATAAACGATTTCACCGATTTACACGCGTTTTCCCTTGACCAAATTTTGACCTTATCACCCTTAAAAAAAATCAAGAAGTTCAGATACCATTGGAAAGCATTTTTCAATAATTCTTCAAAAGTTCACAGAATCCCTGGGGGAAAAACACTCGGCCACCATGTGTTAACATTATCAAAAACACACTCGCCACCATATAAAATACAAATTTATTTGTGGAACCACTTAAACGAATCGATTCTTTGTTTTTTCACTGTTTTGTTTCCCTCTTTCTTGCACTGATGTGATTTAAATGATGCATAAGTGTGCGTGTATTAAACGTCAAAAAGGTTCATGATTGCCAAGAAGCCAACATGTTCGATTGTATTACTGACAGATAATTTGAAACACAAAAACAACTTTCGACAATCTGAAACACAAGCACAATGTGGCAGAGTGACTAGCCTCTTTAAGAATCCCCGCAACTTAGCAACAGCGTTCCAATGAAGTTTTCTGAATAACAAAAACATAAGTGTAATTCACACAACAAGAGTAAAGGCCCAAACGCAATGTGGACAGAAACGGAACGGAAACGGTAAGTTTGACAGTTGTCGCCAATGACGTCGAGATGTACAATTGGAATCAACTAGAATGGATCTAATCAGTTCTCTAATCGACAAGGAGGTTTAGTCAGATTGGGCTCTTCCGCTGCCGTTGCCGTTCCGCTTCCTTTATCACTGCGTTCGAGCCTTATGAAATGTAAATACTTATTCTTCGACTGTCAAAAATGACAGCCAAATTGATGAAAGTCCTAAATTAATGCATGGTGTCATATTTCAGTGAACTTTTGAAAAATGTCAACACTACAGTAAACAGCCGAGTTCGGTTTCCGAATCGATCAAACTCAATCGGCTTCTGTGATGCGCTATTTTTTCTCGAATCGGCAGTGACAAGCGTCGAATCGAGTTGCTCGAGTTGACTTCTATAATTGACCCCTGTGATTTAAAAAAAAAAGTCCGCTACAAGAACCGCTACATGAACGTCACAACCAGACGCAGCCATTAAGAGAAGACGGCAGCAATGCGTACAAGAATAGGTCTGTACAACAGAGTGGAAATCATCCTTGTAAAAACGGCTTGCGTGAACATTGAAAGTGACCGAGAGTAAAATTAGTTAAAATAAAGTATAGTTTTAAGAAAAACTATAAAGTGTACGTCATTCGAGAATCTGTCAAAGTCAAATTGTGATCTTTCGGAGTATCCGCCGGTTTCCGTTAAGGGAAGCAATTTTTCGTTCATACATTCCACTCGCGAACAGTCACCCTAATTTTTTTTATAGCTTGTATATATATATATATATTTTTCATATAGAATTGCTGATAAGAGACTTTGTCTGTTTGGTGAAGAATCGCAAATTCTTGCGATTCTTCATTCGAATTAATCCAAAGTTGGTTTCAGCTTATCTTATACCTACATTTACTCATTTGAAGATTCCAATTAGAACCACAAGGCTATGTATAAAATCACGCGATTTTCTGGTAGAAACATGGAGTTCCCAATCAATATCATTCATTGATTAACTTTTAAAGCTAGAAACTATCACCCATCATTCAACTAAAACCCCACCACCGCTCCATGACCCAGTGTGGCACAATAGCCGATCATTTGTAACCGATCGCTGTCAGAAACAACCCCCTTCATCCACCCATTCATTCGAGAGTTGTCGACGACCTTGTAAACGCTTTATTTTCTTTTATTGCTACATGAATATTGATTTATTTCCAGTTTTCGTTCGCCATTGGCTGCTAACGAATCCGGGGCCAAAGTCTCAATAAAAAAAGAAAAAGAAAAATCAAGCATTCATCAGTCACTTTCTTCGGTGAAAGCCGAAGATCTGCCAGGCGCTGTGGAGAAGTGGAGTGTGCGGGTGTGTTGGTACTGTAACAAAATAATTACCCCGAGCCGAGAGCACCCGACTTGCTACCCTGGTGGAAGTGGTTAATGCCGTTATTCTCCATATTATCGCTGGTTGGCTGCCTCAATGATTTCACTTTCACTTCGTGATGAAACCCATTCCGAAGCCAACATACTAACTCAGAGGAATTGAAATTAATAGCACACTTTCCACGCTGCTGGCAGTCGGCGTCGTCGTCGTCGTCAGTCGGTGATTTGATGGGGAACTCCAGGTTTCGTTAACTCAGAGGAAAATTGCCACCCTCCATGTTTGCCCTCCACGTGGCAATTGCCATGATGACTGTCAGATTTGTTTCCACGCTCGCTGGCTAATGATTGTGTAGGTTTAACCGCAGTTGGCGTTGGTTCCCTATCTGGCACGAAATCTCCGAATATCGTCGGGAACAAATTTTCCCTTTACGAGGTTTTCATGAAAATGACCCTGCGTCTCCATTATGTTCCAGCGGAAGAATTTCTGCCTCGAAAAACTTCCCAACCGTGAAAAGGTCACATTTCCTCACCCCGGCGCTGGTTAAACGAAACCGGGTGGAATGTGTGGCAGCACCTTCTCGTCGGAATGTTGAAAATAATGCACCTTTTCATGACCTCCATGTGAGTCCAACCGAGCCCAGATGATGGCAAGAAAAGGACCACGCTCTTTAGCGCACCTTTTGCTCACTTGAAATGAACGATCGACGCGACGACCTTTTAGGCATACATACATGGGTACATACTTAAACCCGGTCCTCGGTTTTCGTTCTGGTTCGATGGATGCCGGCGAGTGGCCGGTTCCAGTCCAGGTGTGTGCGAGAGCGGATGATGATGATGATGACGACGATGATGGCGTCGGTTTCCACTTATGGGTATCCACAGTATGTTGAGTATCCTGTGCTCATGATAATGTAGAATGAAGGTTAGGCTGTAAAGGCGATGGTTGGGTGACAGTCTGGGCTTGTTTGCATTTTGTTTAAATATGGTGTCTTAATGCTCGTATGGATGGTTTTATCTGTAAGAAGCCGAAATCTGTTGACTCTTATCTGTTTTACCGAAAGTATGTTTGGAATTTTTTTTCGCCACCGAAATCACCACCTTACAGTCAAGCAGCGAATGATGATGATGGTACCCAACTTATAAATTTTATTGCCTTGAAATCCTCCGATGGTGTACGGTGTAATATCTTGTTATAGCAATACTTACTTTAATAATGATTGGAGACTTTCTCGCTCTCGATGTTCCATTCTCTATAGAAGATCGGGTATTTGTTCGTCACACAGACTCAGTTTACTCGTTAGCCACTTGTGTATGTGGGTGTTCAAATATAAAGTCCATAAAGTGAACAGTTTCTTCATTTTGTTTCTGTATTATCCTGGCCATAGAATTTCTGGGCAGCTCCGAAGTTTTCTTGCGAACAGGGTCTAGGTGAGCTTACTAATGCCAAATGTGGAGGTTCCCCATCACGCGGATAGAAGACCCTATGCCAACCACCTACTGTCTCCAAATCTTGGGAATTGAGTTATGAAATTCGTCAAAAGGAGATAATTTCCCATCAAAATGAAAGGCTCTTGTATGTTTAAAGCAAAAAGAAATTCCACTTCATTGAGCAGTGGGACCAACATCCGCTGTTGTTGGAACCAACTAATCCCGATCACCTGTGGAAGTGTATCCTTCAAAGTGAGTACATTATTTGCTTTGAAATTCCTCATCGGAAAAAAAGTCTAGACCAGAGGATTTTGATGCTTAGCTAAGTACTAAGTATTTTCAAGATGATGACGTTGAGAGGCAGAATCCGATTCTACCAGTTCCGATGATCAAACTTTGATTTGGATCCGTGACTCCAACCATACAATCCTCCGTTTTGAAAGTTAAAAAACCGAGTGAATCGAAACCAAAGTCAGCATTGCCCAATTCGAAGCGTAAAATGTCATCACATGATGAGATCGCGCTTCTCTCAAACTGCGTTGAATTCGTGTCCAAACCCACGGAATTTAAAAAATCAAAACATCGGGACACTGCTCTGGGTAAACCGACCAAATCGTTGCTGGAGACTTTATGGGCTAAATACTGCCTTGTATAACAAATATTCAATGGCTCTAAGGAACTTCAATAACACATTTGAGCAGGCCTTTGAAGAGAAAGTAATTTCCAGAATGTCTCCAGAGCAGCTGATTGTCCTCGCGTCAGATGAGCCATACAACTTGCGCAAAACAGGCATATCAGGAGCCAAACATCCCACATCAGATTCCCTAACAGCAATCGGCAAGTATCCTACCATCAATGATCCTTCCCTTTGCTCCAACGTCACAAACGTAAATTTGTATTCGGCATGCATCATAGCCACGAGAATGATGCTGAACTGCTTTATATAGTTGAAACAATCACAGACGCTCTTTGAAGGTTTTTTTTTAATACTTACGTGCTTTCCGTCTAATGCTCCTACATAATTGGAAAATTGCCATTTTTCTTCATCATCTCATTAAATCTTTTCCAAATCAAATAAGCATTTTAAATATGACTGTCATTTCAATTTAATTTAATTTTTACTGCTTCTATACTACATACGAATAATTTGAAAACTCAAAGCAAAAAATTTAATCGACTTCCCTGAACTTATTTGAAGAACTGTCCTGAACTTCTCAGAAGAACTTTCCAAACCATCACAAAATAGCTTACCTGAACTTCTCTGAAGAACTTTCCTAAACTTCTATAAAGAACTTTCCTGAATTTCTGTGAAGATCTTCCCTGTAGCTCTCTGAAGAACTTGCCAGAAGTTCCCGTGAAGAACTCTGAAGAAACTTATCGAAAGAACTTCCCTGAAATTACCTTGCTAAAATTTTCTGGAGAAATTTCCCAAACTTCTCTCTCCGAAGATAACTGAAGAATTTCCCCGAAGTTCTCTGAAGTACATTTTCGAAGTTTTCTGAAAAACTTTCCTGAACTTCTATAAAGAACTACCCTGAATTTCTGTGAAAAACATCCCCGAAGTTCCTCTGAAGAACTTCTCAGAACTTCTAAAAGAAATTCACCGAATTTCTGTTAAGACCATGCCTGAAGTTTCCTAAAGTACATCCCTGTAGTTCCTATGAAGAACTCTGAAGAAAATCATCGAAAGAACTTCCCTGAAATTACCTTTCTGAAATGTTCTTGAGAAATTTGCCAAACTTCTCTCCCCGAAGTTAATTGAAGATCTTCCTGAAGTTCTCTGAAGAACATCTCCGAAGTTTTTGATGAATTTCCCAGAACTTCTGTAAAGAACTTCCCTGAATTTCTGTGAAGATTTTCCTGAAGTTCCTCTGAAGAAATTCTTTGAACTTCTATAAGGAACTTTCCTGAATTTCGGTAAAGAACATGCCTGGTGTTCCTCTGATGAACTTGCCTGAAGTTCCCGTGAAAAACTCTGAAGAAACTACTAGGACGAACTATCTTGATATTACTTTTCTGAAATTTTCTGAAGAAATTTCCCAAACTTCCCTCTTTGAAGTTCACTGAACAACATCCCCGAAGTTTTCTGAAGAGTTTCCCTGAACTTCTATAAAGAACTACCCTAAATTTCTGAGCAAAACTTCCCTGAAATTCCTCTGGAGAATTTCCCTGAATTTCTGTGAAGACCTTGCCTGAAGTTCCTCTAAAGAACTATCTTGAACTTTTATAAACAACTTTCCTGAATTTTTGTGAAGAACTTGCCTGAAATTCCTCGAAAGAACTTCCCTGTAGTTCCTCTGAAAAACTCTGAAGAAACTCCTCGAAAGAACTTCCCTGAAATTACCTTTCTGAAATTTTCTGGAAAAAGTTCCCAAACTTCTCTTCCCAAAGTTTACTGATGAACATCCCCGAAGTTCTGTGAAGAACTTACCTGAACTTCTATTAAAAAAACTACCCTGAATTTCTGTGAAAAACTTCCCTGAAGTTCCTCTGAAGAACTTCTCTGAACTTATATACAGAAATTTCTTGAATTTCTGTAAAGACCTGGCCTTAAGTTCCTCTGAAAAACTTGCCTGTAGTTATACTGAAGAACTCTGAAGAAACTCCTCGGGGAGCTTCCTGAAATAACCTTGCTAAAATTTTCTGGAGAAATTTCCCAAACTTCTCTCCCCAAAAATAACTGATGAACTTCCCTGAAGTTCTCTGAAGTACATCTCCGAAGTTTTCTGAAGAACTTACCTGAACTTGTATAATGAATACCCTGAATTTCTGTCAAAAACATCCCTGAAGTTCCTCTGAAAAACTTCTCTGAACTTCTATACAGAAATTCCCTGACTTTCTCTGAAGAATCTGCCTGAAGTTCCTCTGAAAAACTTCCTTGAAGTTCCTCTGAAAAACTCAGAGAAAACTCCTCGGAAGAACTTCCCTGAAATTACCTTTCTGAAATTTTCTGAAGAAATTTCCCAAACTTCTCTCCGGAAGTTTACTGATGAACATCCCCGACGTTAACTGAAGAACTTACCTGAACTTTTATAGAGCTCTACCCCGCATTTATGTGAAAACCTTCCCTGAAGTTCCTCTGACGAACTTCTCTGAACTTCTATACAGAAATTCCCTGAATTTCTGTGAAGGCCTTGCCTGAAGTTCCTCTGAAGAACTTCTCTGTAGTTCCTCTGAAGAACTCTGAAGAGACTCCTTAGAAGAACTTCCTTGAAATTACCTTTCTGAAATTTTCTGGAGAAATTTCCCAAACTTCTCTCCCCGAAGTTAACAAAAGAACTTGCCTGAAGTTCTCTGAAGAACTTCTCCGAAGTTTTTTGAAGATTTTCTCTGTACTTCTGTAAAGAACTACCCTGAATTTCTATGAAAAACTTCCCTATAGTTCCCCTGAAGAACTTCCTTGAACTTCTATAAAAAACTTTCCTGAATTTCTGTGAAGAACTTACGTGAAGTTCCACTGAAGAACTATGAAGAAACACCTCGGAAGAACTTCCCTAAAATTACCTTCCTGAAATTCTCCGAAGAAATTTCCCAAACTTCTCTCCCGGAAGTTTACTGATGAACATCCCCGAAGTTAACTGAAGAACTAACCTGAACTTTTATAGAGCTCTACCCCTGCAATTTCTGTGAAAACCTTCCCTGAAGTTTCTCTGAACTTCTATACAGAAATTCCCTGAATTTCTGTGAAGACCTTGCCTGAAGTTCCTCTGAAGAACTTCTCTGTAGTTCCTCTGAAGAACTCTGAAGAGACTTCTTAGAAGAACTTCCTTGAAATTACCTTTCTGAAATTTTCTGGAGAAATTTCCCAAACTTCTCTCCCGAAGTTAACAGAAGAACTTGCCTGAAGTTCTCTGAAGAACTTCTCCGAAGTTTTTTGAAGATTTCTCTGTACTTCTGTAAAGAACTACCCTGAATTTCTATGAAAACTTCCCTATAGTTCCCCTGAAGAACTTCCTTGAACTTCTATAAAAACTTTCCTGAATTTCTGTGAAGAACTTACGTGAAGTTCCACTGAAGAACTATGAAGAAACACCTCGGAAGAACTTCCCTAAAATTACCTTCCTGAAATTCTCCGAAGAAATTTCTCAAACTTCTCTCCCCGAAGTTTACTGATGAACATCCCCGAAGTTTTCTGAAGAACTTACCTGAATTTCTATAAAATCAACCCAGAATTTTTGTGCAGTTCCTCTGAAGAACTTTCCTGAACTTCTATACAGAATTTTCCTGAATTTCTGTGAAGAACTTCCTGCAGTTCCTCTGCAGAATTTCCCTGTAGTTCCATCTGAAGAACTCTGAAGAAACTCCTCGGAAGAACTTCCCTGAAATTACCTTCTCTGAAATTTTCTGAAGAAAGTTTCCCAAAATTCTCTTCCTGAAGTTTACTAAGGAACTTTCTCAAAATTCTCTGAAGAACATCCCCGAAATTTTCTGAAGAGCTTCTCTGAACTTCTATACAGAAATTCCCTGAATTTCTGTGAAGACCTTGCCTGAAGTTCCTCTGAAGAACTTCCCAGTAGTTCCGCTGAAAAACTCTGAAGATACTCGTCGGAAGAATTTTCCTGAAATTACCTTTCTGAAATTTTCTGGAGACATTTCCCTAATTCTCTCCCAGAAGTTTACTGAAAAACTTTCCCGAAGCTCTGAAGAATATCTCCGAAGTTTTCTGAAGAACTTACCTAAACTTCTGTAAAGAACTACCCTGAAATTCTGTAAAAAACTTCCCTGAAGTTCCTCTGGAGAACTTCCCTGAACTTCTATAAAGAACTTTCCTGAATTACTGGGAAAAACTTCCCTGAAGTTCCTCTGAAGAACTTCTCAGTAGTTCCGCTGAAGAACTCTGAAGAAACTCCTCGGAAGAATTTCCCTGAAATTACGATTCTGAAATTTTCTGAGAAATTTCCATAACGTTTCTCTCCTAAGTTTACCGAAGAACTTGCCCGAAGTTCTCTGAAAAGCATCTCCGAAGTTTTCTGAAAAACTTACTCTGAACTTCTGTAAAGAACTATCCTGAAATTTTGTAAAAAATTCCCTGAAGTTCCTCTGAAGAACTTCCCTGAGCTTCTTCACAGAATTTTTCTGAATTTCTGTGAAGAACTTGCCTGAAGTTCCTATGAAGAACTCTGAAGAAACTCCTCGGAAAAACTTCCCTGAAATGCTCTGAAGATTTTTCCAAACTTCTCTGAAGAGTTATCTGGAAGTTCTCTGTAGAACTTTTCTGAATTCTGGTGAAGAAATTTATCGAATTTTTTTGAAGAACTTCCTATAGTTTTCTGAAAAACTTCTCTGACCATTCTCTAATGAACCTCCCCGAATTTCTCTAAGGAACTTCCATTAACTTCTCTGAAGAACTCCCTAGACTACTCGAAAGAATCGCGCTGAGCTAGTAATCCGATGATAGAGAATTCATAAAATAACCATCACAGGGATTGTTGAGATCCTAATTTTAAAAATCAGCCGATGTGATGGGTAACCAAATTTGCGGAAATACAGCTGTAAAAGTGCGTATCATGGATGTCAACGGTTAATAATGGTCAAAAGCGCTTCGGTGGAAGCATGGCTGAAGCACCGAACCATCGCAAAGCGTTCTTGGAGCTACTAGAATATTCAGTACCGAGAGAAGTCTGAAGCGGTCGACTTTCCCGATCATAAGTTTGGGAATGGAATCAGCTTTCTGAATGTTCCGGAAAGGAAGGTTTTCTGCATTGCGTCAGTGCAGATTCTGTAATGCTATTCAAAAGAACTTTCGATCCGTAGACTCCACGTCAGTTGATAAGGCATTCAGACCAAGGCAGCGTTTACCAGGGGGGGGGGGGTGAACAAGAGAACAGTACAGTGTTTTTAGTACTAGCGTAATGATCAGCGATACATTGAAGATTTTTGCGAATCGACGCAAAGTGAACGTAGGTCTCTCATCCAGCAAGATACCCATACCGTTGAATCTTTTGGTTCTTTTTAGCGCGTTACTGTTGATGCTGTAGTCGTAAATAACAGGTCGAGTGACGCGAACGTAAGACATTACCATACATTTGCGAATACCAAGCTGACTGTGACAAGCCTCGCTGTGAGTTCCGACAACACCAGTCGAAAATTTGTCCGGCAATTCAGAAGAACCGCAACGAAATACAGCTGTAAATAATTAGCATATGCAAGTCCACAGACAGATCCGAGAAGAAGCATTACGTCGACGAAGAACAGAAGTCAAAATAACGGACCCAGGTTGCTTCCATGAGGCACTTCCGACGAGTTCGTAAAACTTGATGACACACTGGGACTCAGAACGTTCTACTAGCCAAATTACAATGAAACCATGTTGCTGACCGGTTCTACACATCCATCTTGATTAATTTCGAGTCAAATTTTGCCTGCAGATCAGTGAACTAGTAAATAACGTCAACTTGCGTTCCATTTTTTAATTGCTCAAAGCAAGTATAAGGCAAGTAGAAGGAGGACGCAAACAGCACGGTCGGACTCCAAAAGAACGAAGCATCGTAAGGCGCTAGTTGCCACCAAGGCTTCCCTGAATAGGGGATGCTCTTTCCGTGCCACAACCAGAGTTCCTGGGCTCCCATAACTGCAGGATTGTCCCATGACAATGGCACCGTGGATGAAGTTGATAAGGAAAACGAGGAACTAATTGCGATAGGCAAGTCGCTAAAGGTAAGCAAAGCGCCAGGACCTGACGTTATACCGAACCTGGCAATCAATACGGCTATTTCACTGGCTACCGAAATGTTCAGGGCGGTGAAGCAAAGGTGTTTGGACGAGAGCGTCTTCTTGGACGCCTGGAAAATAAAGACTCAAGTATTGCTCCCGAAGACAGGAAGCCACCAGGCGATCCATCTGAATACCGTCCGATATGCTTGCTGGACACGACGGGTAAGGTGCTGGAGAAGGTTATCTTCAACAGGTTGTCGAAGTACACAGAGAGTAGAGATGGCCTGTCCAACAATCAGTATGGCTTCCGTACAGGGAAGTCAACGGTTGATGCCATCAGGTCCATCACTAAGACGGCAGAGGTGGCAATCCAACGCAAGAGGCGAGGAGTTCGCTACTGTTCAGTAGTCACCCTGGACGTGAGAAATGCGTTCAATAGCGCCAGTTGAGAGGCTATCGTTCCAATATCCAGGATAACCTATATAGGATTCTGGGCAACTACTTCCAGAATCGGGTACTGCTTATGTCAACGCAATGACGGGTCAAGAACGTGTTCAAGTCACCGCAGGAGTTCCGCAAGGTTCAATCCTGGGTCCAGTGCTCTGGAACACGATGTAAGACGAAGTGTTGAGATTGAAGTTCCCAAACGGGGTGAAGATTGTCGGTTTCACGGATGACATTACCCTTGAGGTCTAGGGAGAATCCATAGCAGAGGATGAAGTGAATAGCCTCGCACTCCATCGATATTGTCGGAGGATGGATGTACTCCAGGAAACTGGAGCTAGCCCATCAAAAAAACGGAGATCACTGTGGTCAATAATACTAAATCGGAGCAAAGAGCTACGATCAGTGCTGGTGATTGCACCATCACCTCAAAGCGGTCTCCTGAGGTACTTGAGGGTTCTGATCGACGATAAGCTGTCCTTTACCAGCCCGTCGACTACGCCATCGGCATTAACCGGCATGATGCCGATTAGCTCAGCGGCAGGGGGAGCAAGCGTAAGCTCTTGACCAGCGTCGCCACGATCATACTCGAGGTACGGCGGGCTGACACTGAGCCGCCGCGCTGATTACTAAGAGCTACCTCGGCAAGCTCGAAAGTAC
>JASCZW010014718.1:0-22256 GCA_034211315.2 Aedes japonicus
TTTTTTACACCCACAAAAAAGGAGAGAGTTCCTCTCCCATGTGCGCATCAGTAAACAGAGTGCACACAATAGATCGCTAGAATAACTATACAAGCCACAGTGGTACATGAGCGTCTTCCAACCGGACATTTTTGCCTGTTGAAGTGGCGGACTTAGTCCGTGCTTTAACCTACCCCGCAGTGGGATGTTAGGCAAAAATGTCGTTGGTTCGAGTACCACCGTATACATGCCCTTTTCGCTCAATTTTCTCTAAAAACATCTGTTACATTTCCAATCCTGCCGCACACTAGCGGAACTATCAAAACTTTCTCTTCATATCTTTCATTCTAGCCAAAAACATTGTTGTTCACTCTTGGTGCCTCATGGTGATGAGCGAACATCTCCTTCTACATCATAATCGTGACTCCTCGCATCGGAGAATATATAACACTAACAATTAATGTACGGTTTTTTTATTTCTTTCTATTGCACAATGGCCTGGTACCCAGTATAAGTGAATTAGGATTTGTTTGCTAACTGTTTCTGCAATTTCAAACCACTTTTGAATGACATGTGAACTATTTTAGAGCATTAAAAACCGCTTGACTATCTAAAAGAATGCAAATCCTTGCGGTTATTAAGTTTTGCTCCATTGATGGCACTTATTTTTGCAAGGAAAACAGTGGTTTATTTTCCTATTGGAATTTCGATAGTAAGCTCTGGGCCTGTTATTCCATGCGCCAGTTCTACCATTAATTTTTGAGCCATCAATATAGAAAATAATCGGTCCCGGTGAGATATTTAGCCGTCTTGATTCCCAACCACGTTTCAACCATTTTGTACGGTATATCCAGGTTTAGACCTCTTTTCATCCAGTCTACGGAAGACTATCAGTATACTGAGATGCCGAGAATCATTTTTTGTTTTTGTTTTGGGCTACAAATTAGTTCCTCGGTATCAGAACAATCGTATTGATCCAATGAATATTTTAGGTTTAAGTCCCCATTTTCAACCAAACGTTATTTTGCTCACCCTGAGAGCACTGGTGGCTTTACTTATTACATGTTCTAAAAGTAAATTCCAGTTGAGTTTATCATCTAGAATGACTCCTACACTGAACATTTATTTTCGTCGATTTTTTAATCAGTTCATTTATTTGTTAGGCTCAGGCGTGTGTAACACTTTACGGAGCCGATATTCAATATTGTTGTACAAAACATTTCACTTTTTGTTATTTTTAAAGAGGGATGCCAATTACTACGTGGCTAGCTCGAGGTTAATGGGTAACATAATCGTTTGGAAAGGGCTAGGTAGGTAACTTATTTAAGCCATTATTTGCTCCTTTTGGTTGCGACATCTACCAAATCCTCGATCCCTGTAGTCGCTTTCAGGAACTTAGCCGCAGATGGGTGACCACAGTTTGCTTGGCAGGTACAAGTAGCACGGAAACAAAAGGATAGTATAACTGGGACACAATGGTAGGGAATTTACTCGAGTGGAAAGAAGGAGGGTGATGACGTTACACTCTTAGATTAGACAAACAAAGGAATTCGTAAGGAGTGTATCGAAAAGTAGTTATAAACTTCCAAATAATAAAATAGTCATGAAAACATGGTTAAAATTAACATACTATTTCAGTTTATTATAGCTTAACATGTTTACAAAAGATCCAAACGGAAAAACTAGTCATCATGTTCATTTCTGTAGAATGCCCGTACCTTTGATTTGACACCTGCCATCAAATTCTGCACAGTGACCTTTGTGCACTTCCTGGATGCCGCTGCCCAATTTTTCTTAAAATCGGTCATGTTTTGGGACACTGTACCATCCTTCTTAAATATACGCTTGACTATTGCCCAATAGCGTTCGATCGGTCGCAACTGGGGACAGTTTGGTGGGTTGATGTCTTTTTCTACGA
Source organism: Aedes japonicus (assembly GCA_034211315.2). Classification (NCBI taxonomy): domain Eukaryota; kingdom Metazoa; phylum Arthropoda; class Insecta; order Diptera; family Culicidae; genus Aedes; species Aedes japonicus. The sequence continues at coordinate 1,898 of JASCZW010014718.1, forward strand.
ACTTGATGTTATTCTCCGTCAGCCACTGTAGAGTGGATTTGGCGTAATGTGCCGATGCCAAATCTGGCCAGAAGAGAGGAGGGACTGGTGCTTTCTATACAATGGTAGCAACCTGTTCTTCAAACATTCCTTTTGATAAATCTCAGCATTTATAGTTCCTTTTGTATAGAAAATTGAAGAACGCAAGCCACATGTGCAAATAGCTTGCCAAATGAGCACCTTCTGACCGAATTTCTCCATCGCAACAGTCGTATCTGCGGTTGGCACACGTTCCCCAACAGATTTAGTATAAAACTGCGGCCCCGGTAGCGTTCTTGAATCTTCTTTAACGTATGTTTCGTCATCCATCAAAATGCACTGGTCGACATTGTCCAAAATGCAGCTGTACAGCTTTCGAGCCCTGGTTTTGGCACGAGACTTTTGTTCCGGAGTTTGTTTGGGCACTTTCTGCTTTTTGTACGTCTTCAAGTCATTCCTGCGCTTGATTCGTTGAATCATTCCGATGCTGGTCCTGAACTTCTTGGCTAGATCGCGAGTAGAGGCAGATTTGTTCCGTTGAATATAATCCACAACTTTTTGGTCCAAATCGGGGTTGCTGGAGCCGGGTTTCCGGCCACTTCTTAGTAAATCCTTGAGGAGCACTCCTTACCAAACTTTTCGATGATGCGTTTTACACTTGCCGGGTGAACATTTACTCTTTTCGCAATCTGGTTGTAAGTAACACCCTTTTCGGTGCACCAAGTGAGCAGAATTTTCTTTTTTAGTCTCAAATTCAATTCGCGACATTTTGAATACAACTTTATCAACGGAAATGAATGAACCGAATAATCATTTTTGACATGTAAACAAAGCAAATGGCGCCTACACGCTAAAAATATATACAGTAGTTTATGCGTAATAACGCATCGAATGTTTATAACTACTTTTCGATACACTCCTTATATCGCTTGCATGTAGGGAAGATCACACATTCCCAAATCATCTCTTACCTCGCGGAAGGGTTGTCTACTTCGGGCCACTAGGGTATCGAGTAGTCATGCTCTGGAGGCATCATTATCCGGGCAATGCCAAACATTTTCGTTTTATTAGTTTTCACTCGTTTCGTAAACATGGATTTTGTACATAGAACAAATGTCTCGTATATTGTATGAAACATTTATATTGTTTTTAATCTGGTGAAATACTATCATTACATATTTTTGTATAATGCACAAAATGGATTTCGTGAAGACCGGCCATTCGCTGCTGCTCTTTTATCGTACTGCATGTTGGTAGTGTAGGAATTCAGTTTCGTTGCAGAAAACAACGAAAAGATTCGTTAGTCCTACCTTCGATTTTGTTATCTAAACTAAAATTGATTTTTAATATATTTGACAATTTTCGAATATTGTAAGATGGATCCATCATTAGTCACACTTTTCAAACTTTTCTCGAACTATTATGACCTCAAAATCAGCAAAACCGATAATTTCGAAGAATTTTTCTGCTAATTTATTGGGAAGATCGTCTCTTTTTAAGGGTGACAGTCAGTGCTGTAAATAGTCATTTCGACCCAATTCTCTAAATTTGCCAACAATTCGTTCCAGAAGCTGATTTTCACAATAGCGCGTATTCAAAAAAATGTGCTGCTTGATTAGTTTCATAAATTTGATTCACAATGTATTGTTCTAACTGTTAAACCTAAGACGTGAGAGTTTAACGTGATTCATCAATGAATATCATTTGAATATAACAGTGAATAACACTTTCTATATACCAGTTAGGACAAGATGCACAAGATCTTCAATTTTGTCATACACCATATTCATGAATTCTGCTCTTGAACATAGTTATCGGCAAATTTATCCAATTGCACGAAATGACATTTTACAGTACTGGTGACAGTACCCCTCCTTGAGTGCACCCTCTAGTGGGTCTTATTGTTATTGAGGATTGTTCCATTTCAGTAGACACTTCTTTATTATTTTAACATTTTCATAATTCAAGCTGTATAACACGGATCAAAATAACGGTTTCCCATATCCTTTTCCATAGACTTAACAGACGAGTAATTAAAAGCACCTTCTTATTAAAAAAATACTGTGAGAATAAATTCTTTTCTTGCTGTAGATTTATTTGCTTGATAAGCAAATTAAAATCTGTTCACGGGAATCATTTGGAGATATTCTGATTTTGTTTACTCGTCTATTATTTTTTCCATTACTTGAAGTATGATAAATGTAAGACTTATTGGTCTAAAAAATTGATGTGATTTGTGATTGTTTTTCCTTCTTTAGGAATAAAGAATACATGGACTTGTGTCCATTTCTTTGGTAGGGTATGTGTCCGTTAACTCAGCCTAATATGCCTCGGTCGATTGAATTTTTTATTATAACTCTATTTTAGTTGTCAGCGATATTTAGTTAGTTATACACTTGCTTAGATACGTTTAAAAAGACGTTTGGTAGTTTGTATCACGAAAAGCAATACAACTCATTTTGTTAGGTCAGAAACGTTCGAGAGATATGGATGAAATATTGGTCTATAAGCACCAAATTGGGTCTATTCATGGATGCAAGTTCATCCCATTCGATCGATTTGTTGTTATATACAGTCTTTGTACTGTTTTTCTTTCCTGATTTTATGATTTAAGGCATTTCCAGCTGTATTCACTTTACCCAACATAAAATTCAGAAACAAACGAAATTAAAACTGCTTTGAAACACTTAAAAGATTTAAAATGATTTGGAATGGTATAAAGTAAATGGAGTCCATGTTGTAGGCGAATCCACCTAAATGCCTGGAGTTGCGACCTATCGAGCGGTAGTGGAGCTCTCGTAAAGAGAGCACTCTCTCTCAATATAAACTACAAGCTACATGGCCAGCCATTTTAACTCAGTTATGAGTCGTTTTTGACTCACTTTCGTCAAGAAGTGGAGTTACTCAAATTTTAGTAAATTTTGTTGGGGTTGACAAGCCGACAAATCAAAACATCCATTTGATTTGAGTCGATGTTTTTGTTTTGTCGACATGTTAATACCAGTTACATTTACTCAAATTTGAGATTACTCAATAAAGAGACGAAAGTGAGTCAAAAACTGATATAAAACTAAGTGAAAACGAATGGCCGTGATACAACAATAGAAAAATATCGAAAATATTAGAAAAAAGCAGCTAGATCGGTTTGCAGAGAAGTCTTCACAGACCCATATGGCTAGGTAAACTCAAAAGTTCGTAGTTTCTTTATGAAACCTAATTAAGGTATTGTATAATGCACGATTAAATGATTAAAAAATGCATCTTGCGCTGAACTAGCAGCAACTTTGTTTTTATTCCAAATTTAATCTGTCCAGAATTTGGTACAAACAACCCTTAACACAAAATTTGAGCCTGAAAAAATGGATCCATCTCCCATCTCTCTCCAGTGTTTTTTAGCAAAAAGATGTTAAAATACCATTTGTTTTCTTGAAAATTTCCCAGTCCATTAGAATGGTCTTTAGAAAGTTCTCTTTGTAGCTTTGCTACACTGCCGCAAAACGCATATCAGTCCTAAATGAAAAACCATCAGAGTGGAGAAAACAGCAATGAATCTGCTGTTTTCGTAATACACTATGTTTCTCATGATGGTTGAATATTTTTAACCCTGTAAAGGTGTGTTCAATACATTTATCGGAAGAAACTACCACTTTATTATCCTGCGAAAAAACAGCAGCGAAACTGATATGCGGTTTTTTGTTGTATGTCCGATTGTTAAATAAGCGCATATCGGTCCCAGCCTGTTTTTTGCATGTTGAACTGGTGGATTCGTCCATGCACTTGACCTACCCCGCAGTGGGATATTAGGCAATAGTAACGTCCTTGGTTCGAGTACTACTTTACCCATACCCTTTCGATCAATGTTCAATACTTCTATTCTATTTTCCAACCTACTGTACACTGACGGGACTTTTCAACACTTTCTCTTCATATCTTTTATTCAAGCAAACATTACTGCCCCCTCATGGTGATGAGCGAACATCTTCTTCTACATCGATCAATCGATACTTAATGGTATTCAAGTGTAATCAATATGTATTTAATTGAACTCAAGGTATTTAAACTAGAATTAAATATATATTTTAAATTTTTATCGAAGTACTTTTCGTATTTAAAGTATAACTGGAAGTAATTTTGAGAATTTGTCATTACTTTAAAAGCTGATGCATCATTCCAATCAAAATTTGCTCAAACATCAATGTGAGATTTTATTAATTAGTCAAATTCTTTTTCTTTTTCAAGTTCATTAATACAGAGTACGGTAGAAATATTCTGCTAGCTTCCTTTTTACCGAATGCAAATTGCCGGGTCTTTCGGATAACACCTGCCATCAGATTTTTGTACAGTCTCCTTCTCCACTTTATTCGCCGCAGAACGCCAGTTTGACTTGAAATGTTTCTCGCTTACAACAGCTTTTTGAGTCTTCTTAAGGTTCCGCTTAACGATGGTCCAATATTGTTCGATTGGGTGGAGCTCTGGCATGTTGGGAGGGTTCTTGTCCTTAGGAACCACTTGAAAGTTTTTGGCAGCATACCACTCCGCGGCCTTTTTTCCGTAATGGCAAGATGCCAAATCCGGCCAAAATAGAATGGAACAATTGTGTCGCTTCAGGAAAGGCAGTTTGATGGTTCCGGTCGCAATGTAAGCGTTGCTCTTTAAGCCACAAGGTACAGATGGCCTGCCACACCAGATGTTTCTTCGCAAACTTTCACGGTTTGTATGCTTGAAACTATCTGCCACCTTTCCCCGTCCGGTTGCCGTATAAAATTTCTGTCAGAAAGCTGTCTACCTTGAAGTTTCATCGTCCTGTACCATGCAATCAAACTTTGTCAGCATCGTTCTTTCGGGATCGTGCTTTGGCCGACGTGTTTTGTTTCTTGTCGAGATTTGGAGTCACAACTTTCTTGTAAGTCGACGGTCCAGACAGTTGAAGGCGCCACTCCCAGCTTCTTCCGGGACATACCGGACGGAGAGGTTGGGGGTTCCGCTCGAAACAGCGGGCAACTCTTTTTGTCGTCGCTGTGGCCTCCGGCTATTGATTTCCCCTCTGATCCAGCTTTCCTGGCTGTCGACATACATTCACCGAACACTTTTAATACGTTGGTAACAGTCGATTTAGCCACATTCAACAATTTCGCCAACTTAGCGTGAGAGTACTTTGGATTTTCGCCATGCGTGCATGGCAAACTTTTGCAAAATGTTGATGCGTTGCTTCTCTTTCTTCGACGGCATTTTGATAACTGAAGTGTTAATCTTAATCAAAATAGAGGCACGCACACATCTTAAAAATGAGGGGAGTGCAAAAATTTTAAATGCACGATGAAAGGAAATGCGTCAAGTTTAATTCGACCAAATTTTGATCAAAACACCTTTTACTACAATCAAATATACATGCTCTTTGCAAACCATGGATTTTTTGACGATTAGTCCACGCAAACTTACGCATCATCTGATTCATATTAGTTATTTTTCAACTAGTGAACGGGCCCAAAACAGTTGTTAAAATGAACACTATAGATTTTTTACAGATTTTCAACAGTATTTGGCTGTTGAAAATCTGAAAATAGCAGATAACAAGATTTTTGGATGCGAAAATACAGATTGACCATTACACAAATGTGGCAACACTGCTTCAGGAAGGTCCATTAATTATGTCACGCAGCAAGGGGGGAGGGGGGGTTTGGGAAAACGTGACGATCCATATAAAAAAATTTGAAGGTCCATACAAAAAACGTGACAAGGGGGGAGGGGGGGATATAAAAAGTCAATTTTTGCGTGACGTAATTAATGGACGTTCCCTTACCAGTGCAGTTTTTGGCCAGTTGGGCTTACAATTTTCAGAGTGATTTTTCTCGTGAAGCACTTCACTAATTTTCTGTACTTCACTTGCTCAATGCATAACATCACTTTAGTTATATTTTTCCGATAAATTTCCCCGTATGGAACTATTTGAACATCGATACTTTAGGAAAAACTAAGAGCTTCTATAGCCTATGAAGTAGCTATTGTACACACGCAATGTTGAGAGCTGCTTTTCGTGTACATACAATAGATCCCGTTATAATCTTTCTCTATGTAAGTATCATCAAGATAGCACTACAACTTTAAATACAGTAATGGAGCAATACTTACTTGATTGACGCGTATCATTTAGCATATGTAATTTAGAGTTTAGAGTTTAGAGACTTAACAGATAATTAATGAGTTTTAAGTTTCCATGTTACTAACGCTGTATTTTTGTTTTGCCAGAACCTTAAACTGAACAACAGATAGCAATGTATCCGTCAAAGATCTAGATGTTCCCTAAAAAGTATAAATTTTTACATAGTTAGTACTTCAAAATCACTCAATTAAATCAAACAATCCTTAGGAATCTTCTGAAGGTATTATTTATGGGTTAAGTAGGTAAAGTCAGGTAAAGCTCTTATCAATGGACACAGTAGTTTTCATCCCCCCACAAAAAAAAATTTCAAGAAAACGCTATGTATGCCGATTAGATTGTTGCAATTCTTTAGGTCGTACCGGTTAGCGGAATTCCTTACGAAGACTTTTCATGTTGGTTGAGATATTTTCCTTCAATTTTGATGTAATTATCCAATGATTTAAACGCGTTATTTCTTTAACTTTTATTGATTTGCATCAAATCTGGACGCACTGCTTTTTTTCAAGTACTCCATGTGGTCGTTTCTCAAATGATGTTGTGTTTGTTTTATTCATACGCAACTTTTAGTACACTAACACTTCTAACGTCAGCAGTTTTTCCAGTTCCCGTACTAGATTTTTTTAACATTAAAAGTTCCACAATATACATCCATTACAAATACTCTTTGTATGTCAAATGTAAAGCGTCAGTATGATTGATCGACTCATAAAAAAGGATTTAAAAAAAACGGAGCATCCCTACCACTTAAACGGCGCACATGAATCATTAATCCTGACCCAATCCAATGAATACAGCATTCGGAACTGCATCAAGAATTCCATTTTCCTGGTCGTCTATGATTGGTACTTCAGTTTCGCCGGGGCACACTACTTCTCAGGGTGAAAGAATTCATTTAGTATAATTTATTACAATTTGTGTGTGGATACTAACCTCACAAACCGGCGATCCATTGATCGTCACACTGGCGGTGGCTATTAATAGACCAATCTTTACCTTCCACATATTTTCCTCCCGGCCAACTTGAAGAGTGCAGTTTAACACAGCGTGGAAAATCACTGCATCAAATAAAGAAGTCGATAAATCAATAGACCCTTCTTCGGGAGTTACGTCTCCGTTTTATGGATATGTTTTACGAATCAACTTACGAAGAAAGCCCCATTTGTCATGATACCGCTTGATGTGTTCATCAATATTCGCATTCAGGGTTGTTACCTCCACCCTAACAGCACATTTTCATTTGAGCTCCAAGTCCTTTTTCATCTGTAGCAAGAACGGGGGTTTTGGAAGATGCGTGCGTATCGCGTTGATTTTCGCCTAACTGGATTTGGGCACGATTATACCTCCCCGAAACTGTATACCTACATGATCAGTTCCGTTGATCCCCGGAGAGGTGACCTGCTGCTCGCACACGTTGGACGATTACCTTCCAGTAGACTAGACAGCGTTCATTTCTCATTCTCATCTCGTCTTAATTTAAGCTGATGGACATCAATCAATTTTCATTGCCTGAGCCCCGTTTCTCATTCCGAGGGTTCCACTCGCGGCAGCGAAGATGGATGACGAATCTTCGCCAAGACTTGCGTGCCTGCTGGTTTGGGAATGCACGTATGTACTTTTCTGCCCATTGGTCATTAGTGGTGAAATAATTCAATAAAAATGTAAACAAATAAACAGCCTCGAAAATCCAGTGGAATAACAAATGTCCGGCCATCAGCAGAAACAGCAGTAATGGAGCCTGCAGCAGACAGAGCGGTTTGATCATTTGGTTAGGTGAGTGTGTGAATGATAATAAATCATCTCTAAGGTTGATGGCTGCGGGTTGATCGTGCCAGCTGGTCAAGGTCATGTCGAGGGTATTGGGTTGATTGCCTTCGGTTGCCAGCTTTTCTGATCCGTGGTGGGCTTCATTTTCGAACAAACGCTAGACAGAAGGCTTGAAAACCATCTCACCTGGCAACGTTGATCCTATAGAGAGACTCATTACAATGAACGTAAATTACTTCTGACTGAGGCATCAGCTCCATTGCGTCACCTGTAACAAAAGTGTTGAAAAATTAAACAAATAACTCTTAACCGTTCGCACCTTTCAAATGTGGACGGATGAAAAATCACCGCTTACTTGCCAGTAGAACATTCTGTGGAGGGGAACAAGAGCTTAAGAAAATCCACCGCCAGTAGGCTGTACTCGAAGAGGTGCGATTCTCCTCACCGTGATATGATTAATCAAACACCTGTTTGTTACGGTTTATGCAAATTCAATTAAATGCTAATTTACTGCATTATTTATTATTCTTGCTTGTTCGCTGGTTCGAGTATGGGTTTGTGTTGTTAATGCAGTTTGTCCCGCGCATCTCCGCCGATTGCTAGTATGCAATTATTTTATAGAAGAGCTGACTGGTCTGGCGCAACAAGGAAGGCTCATCGCATCAACCAACCCAGCCAAGGCAAAGTGGGTTGGAAAAGTGTGAACAAACGGGGCACAACATCGCTGACGGCAGTAATTTAGACATAACCCGATATCAAGAGCCTTTTGCAAAGCGAGGCGATGATGACAATGACGGCGAATGGAAGCTACTGAAGGCAACTGGATGAGCTGTTGATGATCAGACATGACAAGGCTCGACCTTTTGTATGTGGCTTGAAGTCGGTGACGAAGGTGATTTTAATGATGATGATGATGATGGTGATGATGAAGATGTAATGAGCGAGAATGATGATGTATGTGACGACGATGGTAATTAGGTATTGTATGTATGCATGGTTGATTGAGAAATGCTATGAAGATTTAAGTGGTTTAATAGAAACTACCTTCAGCTTCCTGGATCGATGTCGGTACTTTGCGACGTCGAGAGTTTAATAATGTTATTAATGGTATTAAAACTATAGGTAAGAAAATGGGTGTAATCACTTTATGTGGTGGCTCCTTGTGCTGAAATCATAGGAATTTGTGCTAATTGATGATAGTAATCATGTGATGAGTTTGCAGCTTTAACTCAAGCATAAAAACCCTAATTTAATGAGCTTGTACTTGAAGGCATATTGAATTTTAAAGACAGTAATAGTTTCAGATGAGAATGCAAACCATTTATTCTCAGTGTTAAAACATGAATTTTTAAATAATGGACAGCGCATTGAATATCGTACTTTATTGTTCGTTGAGCATAGACGTTGGGTGGACTATTTCAGCGTACTTTTTTACAAAGACGCAAATTTCGACACAACGAGATTAAATTGTTCAGTTTATTGTTAATATTTAGGATGGTACAGTGTGACGTGGCTGGGTAGCTCAGTGGCTACCCATACTGCTTACTGAGCAGATGGTAGGAGTTCAATCCCAGGCCCGTCTCCTTCCTTGCTATTTGTCACTTGCCTCTTTCTATCACCACTAGATTTAAATAAAAAGCAGTCTACTGCGCTTTCATTGATCGCATACTTACCACACTTACCATGATCTATAAATAAACCTGCCTCACTAACACAAAACTATCCTTCCCTTGGCAATTGTGGACTCAAGGACAGTTTGGATGATTCCAATCATCCCAGTTTTTCTCGTTACGTTTGTTTTCGTTCTGAAACATTGACTGAATATGGTTGAATACGTAGCATTACTTGTTATAGCCCAAAAGCTATACCCAGACCACCACAAGCCGTATAACAGAGTTCAAATAGTATCGTATATTCCTATATTGTAAGTCAAAATCGCAATTAAGTGTGGCGTTTATCGTGTTATGTTTAAGTTAAGTCGTAAAGATTGCAAATTTTCGACTTCTATACGATGTGTCATTTATTAATCGTACTGCGTCACGAACTAAATCGGATATACATCGCTAACCTTTTTAAATCGAATTACAACTAAACCTAACCTTTTAAATCGTTATTACATATTCAATCGCATACGATATCAAATCAACTCGTTTAAGAAAACAATGGAATTTGCACGTATATGGCCTCCACTTTTGCACGTTTAAGCCATAGTTTAGCATTCTATATGATTTATTCACTTACATATATGTTTGTATATCATAAAAACAACTTTCAATATACGTGCATTTTGGTTGTCTGGGTAGTTACTACTGTAGATTTTTTGATTTGAGATGTTCTGAGAACATAAGATCTACAAATGTAACAGTAGGTTTTTGGGCTATATAAGGTGATGTAATGTATTCAAATATATTCAATGAATCTTTTGGAATATCAACATTCAATATTAATCATTTTATAGTTTTGTGATCCTCTAGGTCATCCAAACTATCCTGGCGTTTAAAAAATTGAGATTAACTGTTTTAACAAAGGCGATACAAAGTTACAATAAATATTCAAACATATTGTGTAATAATTACTCGACACTGAAGAAGCAAAGGTAGTTTGAATTAAATGGAAAATACTAATGTTCTCATTTCTAGTTACAGGATTCCACCAAACAGCTCACACTTTCTAGGATTCAAAAACACAATTCATTTGAATTCGTTCACGCGTAGTATCACAATGAAGCCAAATCCATTACAAAGTGTTGTCATAGAGCTGTATAAGCAAGGAACCCCTCCTGTGTTTGTCGCTAGGACATTGAAAATGCCACCACAAACAGTTTACTATTAAACGATACAATGAACTTGAAAATTATGAGGATGGTCCAGAAAGATGCAGAAAACAAACTGCGAGGACTCCTTTTGAACCAAAGCATACTTCGTCAAATTAATCGGTTAATCGAAGTTCTAGAAAATGGAAAATGGCGAAACAATTGAAAATCGACCCCAAATCAGTGTGAACTATTCTTCATGAGCATTTAGGATTACGTTCTTATAACTTTTCAAAGAACCACTACCTAAATTACAGGATGAAAGATTTTGTTTAAGGTGCTCGGTAGTGGACGTCTCGGACAATTTTATTCACCACTATTTTTAAATTTTCGCTATGGAACAATAGCACAGCCACCAAAAGGATCGTTAGCTTTCGCCGAAAGATTCCCCTAACCGTATAAATATAGCCAGATAACAGAATTGATTTTAGAAAGGCGTCAGAATCAACTAATTAGTCTACCAGAAGCTTCTAACGGATACTGTAGACACGTGCTAATTTTGGTAAGCACAAATGGACGTTTCAACATGATTGGGCACCATAACACGGAGGGACAAGGACTCTGGATAATCTATCGGGGTATCAGATCTACCACCGAACCCTTGTCCGAATTAATTCAAACTAGGGAACATATTTGTTTTTGTAGTCAAAGGAACGTATAATTGGCCTTATTACATTTTATGTCTTGTGAAAAGTGACAATACTCGGGTTGCGCCACCGAGGATGAGCTTGAAATAAAGAAAACATGGTTAGTCTTCATTTATGTGAATTCTTATTTTCTATTTGATGTTCTGTAGTTTGAATTGGTTATGAATTGGGTTCTAATGCATGGTCACTATCGGAGTTATTGTTTGTTTTGTTTGCAATGAATCCGGTTTTGACTGATAAAGGGGCGCGCCGTTGAAGAGTGTTGTCGCTTACAAAGGGTTTAAACAGCGGAAACTTTCAATTAAACCTGATTCATTGCCAACAAAACAAACAATGACAACTGTAACAACACCGAATACTTCATCATTTCTCAATAGTGATGAAGTAACTCGACATGCACTAAACAAAGGCTACGGGATATACTACAATAGATCAAATTACTGGTCGCAGTGATTTATGTCCCGAACAGAGGAAAAGAAGGACTCTGGAACTCTGTAACTGGCTTTTCCCGAAATATTTGACCAAAGATAGATGGCCTTCCAACACTCCTGACCTGAATTACTCCGCCTGGGCCATTCTTGTATTCAGAGCCTGTACTTAGCCATACACATCGTTGGTTCATTTAAAAGCCTAACCAAAGCCTGGGATACTATATCTATGAAGTAACTAACGTCCATTGCCGATGATTACCGTAAGCGATTGAAGGCGTGTGCAGCAGACAGAGCAGGACATTTTGAAACATCAGTGTAAATATTACAATCTATGTTAGTGTATCTACATTTTCCATACATTCATTGTTATTCAATATACGATCAATAGAGTTATGATTAGAAAAGTGAACATGGATAATATATCCTCAACCTGTACACCATTTGTTAATAACGCGAAAACACAGCATAATTTAGAAATGTAGAAATTAGAAGAAAAATTAGTATTTTCCATTTAATTCCAACTACCTTTGCTTATCTTGACAGATACGCGTATTTCGTCTACAATGTGCAGACTTCTTCAGTGTCTCGTACTAATAACTCGACTCAATACGCGTAGACGAAATACGCGTATCTGTCAAGATAAGCAAAGGTAGTTGGAATTAAATGGAGGATACTAATTTTTCTTCTAATTTCTAGTTACAGGTATTCCACTAAACAGCTCAAACCCTCTAGGATTAAGAAATCTGTTTTTCTTATTTGGAAGAACAAATTATTTCTTGTGTGACAAAGTCACGAATTTATTACGTATTTCTTTTGAATTAAATTGAAAATTCTCATATACTAGTAACCATTTATTGAAATCGTTGCACTCTCGATCTACTATCGACGAACATTATACCTGAATTAAAGTCTTCTCTTTATTTGGAACATTGAAAGTCCTCTTTCCTGATGAGAGTACTACTACTTTTAATTTTATCAAAACGAATCACATATTTTGTCTCCTAGAATACCATTTTATATTTATAGACAATGTCACTATACTATAGTTACTACTGTAGTTTTTTTTTTTTTGAAAAAAACCTAGGTTAAAGATAACCTAGAACATCACAAAATTATCAAATAATGACCAAAAAGTTCATTCAATATGTTTGAATGCATAAAATAATCTTGTATAGCCCTAAAAGCTACTGTTACAACTGTAGATCTGAAGATCTGTAGATCTAAAGAACTCAAGTGCATTTTGGATGACCTAGAACATCCCAGAATTATTGAAGTAGGCGATGGTGAAGAGTAGTCTAGTTACCAATGATTGTTTATGATAGTTAAATAAAAAGAAAATTTGTTCATTACCGTTCTGAATCTCAAACTGAGTAGATGTTTTATTACGGTCTCCGGCTACACTTACAATAGGTTATGGGCCCAGCACGCTTCCACTGCGCAACTCTGCTGATATCTCCTGATTCATACGGCGTCTTCTGCACCGATTTAGACGGAAGAACGTTTTGCAAGTAGACTGCTGTGTTGACTGCTTCCGCCCAATATCGGTATCCGAGATTCGCATCAATCAGGAGACATCTTACCATCTCAACCAGGCTCCGATTACTGAACCAGAGGAAAGACTCAAATCCGCCGAAAGATCGAAAACCATTCAAGCCGAAGGCTCGAGCAGTGAAGGAAGAAACCGTTGATGACGAGTTCGCATTTTCAGGCCGATCAGAGACGAAGTTCAAGAACAACAGCTGGATCATCGATTCAGGCGCGTCAAGTCACATGTGTGGAGATGAAGAATTCTTCAGTGAAATGATGCCGATCTCAAGAACAAACGTAACTCTCGCTAATGGCAACATTGCTGAAGTGAAGGCCAAAGGTACCGGATTGCTGATCTGCGGAGGAAAGAATGGTGCTGTGAAGAAAATTACCTTGTCAGAGGTTCTACTGGTTCCGGAGCTGGAAACAAATTTGGTGTCCGTTAGCAAGCCGACCGAGAAAGAAGCAGAAGTTGTGTGTGCTGGCAACGACTGTGTAATTTCGCACAACGGTAAGCATGCAGCTACAGCCGTGAAGTCTGGAGGATTGTATAATCTAAAGCTTGCAAAAACGGAGACAGCAGCAGCGGTGCACACAGAGAAATGCTTGCACCACTGGCACAGGAAGTTGGGACACCAAGATCCAAATGCCATCCGTCAATTGGTCAACGATAAGCTGGCTATAGGAATCCACATTGAAGAATTTTCGGTGAAAGAAACGTGTGAATGCTGCCTCAAGGGAAAAATGACCCGTTAACCATTTCCCCAGGAAGCTGAAAGATCATCTGCTGTATTGGAGCTGTATTGGATCTGGTCCACACCGACATTTGTGGCCCTATGAGAACAGTCACCCCAGGAGGATCAAGATATTTCATGACCATGATTGACGACTTCTCAAGATTTACTGTGGTATATTTCTTGCAAAGAAAATCAGAAGCTGCTGAAAGGATTATGCACTACGTTCGGATGGTTGAAACAAGGTTTGGGAAAAAGCCGTCAATCATTCGCTCGGACCAAGGCGGCGAATACAAGTCAAAAGCACTAGGACAATTTTACCGAGCCGAGGAGATCACGCCTCAGTATACCGCTGCTTAATGGTGCAGAATGGTGTTGCCGAATGAAAAAATCGGAGCCTGGTTGAGATGGCAAGATGTCTCCTGATTGATGCGAATCTCGGATACCGATATTGGGCGGAAGCATTCAACACAGCAGTCTACTTGCAAAACGTTCTTCCGTCAAAATCGGTGCAGAAGACGCCGTATGAAAATTGGAATGGACGAGCTCCTGATCTCAAGCACATCCATGTTTTCGGAAGTCCTGCATATGTTCACGTGCCGGATCAAAAAGCGTACCAAGCTGGAGCCGAAAGCTGGAAAGGATGATTTTCGTCGGCTGTTGCGAGACAATCATAAGGCGTACAAATTGATGCATCCAGATACCGATAAAGTGGTGATAAGCAGGGACGTTCGTTTTCTGAAGCCAATGATAACATGAAGCAGATGTCACACCCTAACGTTGTTGAGTTCGAGTACAGCCACCAGCAGCCTGATGAGATGATAGTTCATGATGATATTGATGACGCTATTGATGACGATATTGATGATGAGACTTTCCAGATGTCGACTCCACGCTGGTCCAGGAGGAAGAAGGAACAAAACGAATCAACCGATATCAGTATAGACGAATTCTTGACCAGCACAGAAGAAGTTCCTGAATCACCGCAACCGAGGCGGTCAGAAAGAGTCACGAAAGGAAAACCACCGGTGTGGTACACCGAGTCCTCAAATACGTGATCTACAAGCAGCAACCCGAACCGAGGACCTACAAGGAAGCAGTTACTGGTCCGGAGCGTGAATTATGGCTAGCAGCAATCGAAGATGAGCTGAATTCGTTGAAGCAGAACCGAACCTGATTTGGAAGAGCTACCAGCCGGACGAAAAGCGATTGGATGCAAATGGATATTCAAGAGGAAGGAGGACGAACAAGGCAATGTGGTACGGTACAAGGCAAGACTCGTGGCACAAGGGTTCACACAAAAATTTGGAACCGACTACGATGAAGTATTCGCACCGTCGCTACCTAGAGGAAGTTGCTGCTGGAAACATGCTGACGTTAAGACCGCTTACCTGAACGGGGAACTGCAAGAAACCGTTTACATGAAACAGCCACTCGGAATACGTTCAGACAACGATGATGCAGTTTGCCGCCTACGGAAGAGCCTCTATGGTTTAAAGCAAGCCGCTCGTGTCTGGAACACCACTCTTTGACGCCGCACTGAAGAAGATGGAATTCACGCAGTCCAAGAACGATTCGTGCTTCTATTATTGTGGAACAGGTGACGATCGCGTTTACCTAGCTGTTTACGTTGATGACATCGTTGTGGCCTGTCGCACTGAGGACGACTACCAGGCCATTATTCGAGGACTGAACAAACATTTCAAAGTGACGTCGGCGATATTCGCAATTTTCTTGAGTTGAAGTCAGACAAGCCAGCAGGATCAATTTCGCTGAATCAAAGCAGGTACATTCGGAAACTCCTGAGCCAATTCGGAATGGATGAAGCTTAGCCATCAAAGATTCCATTGATCCTGGACATTTGCAAACCAAGGAAGAAAGCGATAAACTACCAAACAATTCGCAGTACGCTAGCTTTGTTGGTGGTTGCTCTATGTTGCCGTTAATACTGTCCAGATATCACCGTTACCGTATTAACCTAGGACGAAAGATGAGCTGTCCATCACAAGCTGATTGATAGAAGCAAAGCGGATTCTGCGGTACTTGAAGCACACGTAGACCACGAGCTGGTACTGGCCATCAATGCAGATCCGTTAACCGTTTACGTAGACGCAGATTGGGCAGGAGATGCAAAGGACCGAAAGTCTACTTCCGGATATTTGTTCCAACTAGGAGGAGGTCCAGTATATTGGAGTTCGAAGAAGCAGACGTGTGTGACCCTGAGCAGTACCGAAGCTGAGTACGTCGCACTTGCTGAATGCTGCCAGTAGGTCCAGTGGATTTTACGGATTCTAGAAGATTTCTCTGTAGCCGTTAGCCTACCGATCACTATTTTTGAGGATAATCAGTCCTGTATCAAGCCAACTGATTTCACCTACAGTGAGTCACAGATCAAGAGTCGCATGTCGCAAGAATCACTATATTCGAGAGATGCAGACCAATGGAAACATTTGGCAGTTTACTGCCCCACCGAAAAGATGATTGCGGACATGCTGTCCAAGCCACTCCGGGCGGTGAAGTTACGCAAGTTTCGAGAAGGAACTGGAATACTACCATCGAGAGGAGTGTTGAAGTAGGCGATGGTGAAGAGTAGTCCAGTTACCAATGATTGTTTATGATAGTTAAATAAAAATAAAATTTGTTCACTACCGTTCTGAATCTCAAACTGAGTAGATGTTTTATTACGGTCCACGGCTTCACTTACAATAAGAATGATACCAAAATATCAACAAAAATTTTAAAACAAAAATTTAATCAAGTTACTACCATATTCTAAAGTAACGCTTTTTATACTACTAATGAGGCATTTGGTTTTATTCCTGAACTCCTTCCTGATTAAGGATGTTCTAGGTTGTCAATCAGGCCTTAAACACACCTGTTATTTATATTTTCCAGACAGAAGAATTGATGCAGAACAAATTTGCATAAGACAGAGTACACTTTTATTCAGTCTGTGATGTTTTACAGCCATTTTCCTTCAGGGGTCATATGTTACCTCTTAGGGCTGAAGGAATTAATATACAAGTTCTCACATACAAGGTTATAGGCTCATCATTTTGACTTATCCATATTCATTTGCCGATACTCTTCCTCAGAAGCTCAATTTCAAAATATAATGTATAATGAACTTATGGTGCTTGAGTAGACCTACAACTTGGTCTACAACAATAGCAGCTCTATCTCTTATATCTGAGGAATAAGAGCGTATATTCGCAGTGATCTTCGCGATGATATTCGCGGTGAAGATCACGCGGATATCATCGTGAAGATCACCGTGAATATACGCTCTCATGTCAAAGATATAGGAGTTAGAGCAATGAACTGTTACACAAAGTTGTAGGTCTACTCATGCACTACAAGTTCATCATACATCATATTATCAAATCGACCCTCTGAAAGGAGATATTGGCAAATGAATATGCCTGAGTCAAAAATGATAAGCCGCAACCCTGCTCACATATATGAATTTTTCAATAGTATGTGGCCCAAAATCAACATTGCTTTGCGTAGAAATATTTTGGATGGATTGGTGCAAACATTTTGAAAGTCTTTTGAGAAACGATTGAGATATTAACGCTCAAAACCTTACCAGTTTCCGTGGCGGTAGCAATGCGATTTAATTAAATTTCTAACCTAGTATAGAACAACAAAGACGTAATCTTACGTCAAAAAATCTCTCGTAAGGTATCGAACCAGGACAAAACCGAAAAGCTGGGATAACACTTGGTGGATGATTTAACGACGCCTTTGATATTTCGAATAGAACCTTGATTAATGAAGCTAATCAGACAACATTCGATGAGAGGCAATACAACACTTTCAAAGTACTCCGATTTGCATCTGTTATTTCAGTTATGAAAGAACGAATAAGAGTAAGGGTTGTATCGAAAATGAACTGGCAACGCATATGATGCGCTCACATATGCACACGCAGGACTATCGGCCAGGGCCTTAATTGAATTTGACTTGTTCATCTATCAACAACATCTGTCAACATCAGCTCCTGAACTTTCGGTCATCGTTTACGAGATGCTGTGAATCGAAAAGAGTGTATAATTCTAATCTTCAAGCTCTCATCTAGAATACTGATCAAGGTGGAATTAGTTATAAGCTTTGATTCTTGCGAATATATATTGACTATATGTCATTTCGATATTAGTCTCACATGCTGTAATTCTCCTAGTGTACGATTCACTTATCACAGTCCTCCATTGATTATGATCTCTCCATGCAGCAGGCTATTGAAGGAGGTCCAGGTCAACTTCAACCTATTTTAGTCCCCTGTTTAATAAAAGTACCAACATGTCAATTGCAATGTGATTCAAAGGTCTGGTAGTACGTTCGGGGTTTCATTCGTGTGATGTCAAGACTTATGTCCAACCACTACTCACTAGACGCACATCTCTACAGAATTAATCTCGTCACTAGCTATTGGGTACCCTAGTGGCCTAAGGTAGACAAATCTTTTGCGAGGTAAGAGATGTTTTGGGAAGTGCGTGATCTTCACTGCATGTAAAGAGATCTACGAATTTCTTTGTTTGAATAACCTTAGATTGTAATATCATCACACTCCTAACTCCAGTAACTTTCCCCAGTAGATTGTAAGTCCTAGCGTTGCACTATCCTCTCGTTTCCATGCTACTTGTACCTTCCGACCAGCAAGCTATGTCACCCATCTGCGCTCTTGGTATAAAAGGGTTATAAGAACCGAGAACTTGATGGCAGTCACCAGCGATGAACAGCAAATATTAGCATAAATAAATTGCTTGCTCAGCCTCCTTCGAAATGATAATGTCACCAATTTATCTCGAGCCAGCCACGAGTAATTGGCGCATTGTTTGTGTGTGTGGACAGTTATTGTATTGCTAGAACGAAGGAAATGGAAAGTTCCAGTCAGAGTACAGCAGGCTGTGAAATTAAAAGGTGCAAGTTGAAAACGAGTGGAAGGGCATTTGAACGATATGCAGGCGATCGAGCACGCATTATTTCACCAAGCTGCTCCAGATGCAGGGTATGCAAGGAGGGGTTGGTATAATACCCCTGACTGGGCAAAAGAATGTGCGACCGGACCGTACTCATATACTACCTGATGCTTGATCTGGTTCTAGCGATTTGTTTGTTTCCTCTCCTAATGCCTAACATGGAGAGAAATTATCTCCAGCTGTTGGGATCGATTTTTAGCAGACACGCAGACTCTTTCACAAATATTGTACAAAGCATTGCTAATAACAATGTTGAATATTGGCTCCGCAAAATGTTGCTGAACAACGTCTGCAGCCGCACAAGGAATTTCTTCCTGCGGCTCCTGTCATCGATTTTCTGCTCTAAGGGTTTTACGGAATCAAATTGCACCACTTTTAGATGGCTGTAACTTTTACCTGTTGGGTATTTTATATTTAAATTTTGGGTGGAATTAGTTCGATGTGTATTTATTTACGCTGGTAAAGCATCGTTTCACTAGCAGATGCGAAGAATTGCTTTTGAAGATGGAGCCGGAAGAACAGCGGCGCGAAGAAATTTTGCACACGTGACTTCGGAGAACCCGGATTTTCTCATCGTGCTATCAGCAACGGGAAGTTGGGAATGGTACATTCTACGGTGGTTCTTGTTTTAAATTGGTACCACAAACGTTCGACACATCGATGCTTTCAAGAGAAAGTCGTGCCGTTCAGTTCCAGATGTGGCGAAAAAAACGGAATCAAACCTAAAACGATGCGAATAAACGTGAAAGACTACACACGTAAAAAAGGGTCCAAAAGGCGCTCTTATTGCAATGGACGGTACAATATGGTAAGTAAAACACGTGCACGGAAGCTCTACACCAGATTGCTTACAAACCACATTGCCTCAAAGTCAGTGGATGATGAGACGTATGTAAAAGCAGACTTCCGGGCAGCTTCCGGGTCTCCAGTTTTTCACTGCCTGGTCATGCATCGTCGAACCGGAGTCGATCATATCCCCCCGAACGCACCGGAGCTGCGGCCAATTGAAATGTACTGGGCCATCATGAAGCAGGCACTTCGGAAACATCAGCAAGGAGGTGAAATCGGTGGAAGATATGAAGAAAAAATGGATTGCCACGCAAAATGAAGTTGGTCCAAATGCACGGGACCTTAAGGAATAGTCTATAGAAGATGGTTCGTGAATTTGGATATGGAGTGGAATTGAACAAAACAAACATGTGAAAATATTCATAACATGTTTAATTTTACTCCTGAAAGTTCGAGGATGATTGGTTGAGCGGTGAATTTTGCCGAATATTGCCG
>JASCZW010014719.1:0-22260 GCA_034211315.2 Aedes japonicus
TGGGAGCATCATCCGATGTTGTGAGAACCAACTAATCCCGATCACCTGATACCTGATACCTAGCTAAGTACAAAGTATTTTCAAGATGATAATGTTGAAAGGCAGATTACGATTCAACCAGTTCCGATGTTCAACCTTTGATTTTGATCCCTGACTGCAACCCTATAATCGCCCGTTTTTAAACTTGAAAAACCGAGTGGATCGAAACCAAAGCCAGCAGTGCGTAATTTGCAGCGAAAAATTTCATCATATGATGAGATGGCGCTTCTCTCGAACTGTGTCGAAATTGTCCAATATTCGGGCCAATGTATGGGATAAATCTTTTATTTGACGACTTCATTGCTCGCTTGTAAAAGTGCTTCTGGAAGTTACCTATGCTATGATCCACGTGAATCTACCTTCAGTAGATCTAGTTCTGCACTCATCGATGGTTTATTATTACTCAACATGAAACAACTAAATCCAGATGTGAACCACAGAAACCGTAGCCTTGACCATTGGCGTAACTACTGGGGGTGCCTAGGGGGCCAGGCCCCCTCCAGAATTCTGTAGGCCCCCCCCCCCCAGGATTTTTCCCTAATATATTTCTAATTTGAAATAAAACACTCTCTACGGAATTGTACGATTTTTTTACCAGTTGTTTTGAATTAAAAAAATAGAGAGGTTATGGAATTTTGACAATAGATCTGCATGGAACGAAATGTCACCTTCACTTGCGGACAGAGACTAAAATTTTCGCCTACTTGAGAAGAGAAACGCAATTTTTCACCCACTTGGAGAAGCAGGTCAGAATGTGAGAAGTGTGAGATTATTATACGCTCACAGCAGTTTTCGCGAGAAAAGCAACGGCGATTCATAATTTTCGGAGAGCATGAGTAGCTGATAAATTGTTTCTTTTTCAGTGAATCCTAGATGCGGATAATTATTTTTCACTTACTTTTTGACGCCTGAAAATGCACCAGTCTTCATGCTTGTTTTATTCTGACATTATAATTCGATAATGATGGTCCATTGCGGTACCAGTGTTTACCGTCTTGGCCTTATTTTCGGTTTTTGCTCCTTGTATACGATCTAGCATGTTTTCAGTGAAAAATATCATGAGAAAATATTTTCGTTGAATTTTGGAGAGAGACATTTTCGCAAATGCAAGAGAGAGGATAATGAATTATCGGCGACGAAGGAGAGATGAAACTCTGAACCGTTTGCATCTAATCGACAACCAGCTTGAGAGAGAGCATGGTTTTACCCAACTGAATGAGAATTTCGATCTCTGCTTACGGAAGAATCAAGCGGAATATTTTTCCGAAAGCAAAATTGACAGCTCCCATTAGTTTGGGTGGAAACTTTACAAATTCCAAATTTATTTTTCTTTCTTTTTAGGTGGATTCTGCTGCAGAAATTTCTTTTCGATTCTTTTCTTTTTCGTCTCAAAAAACGGAATTTAACATGAGTTTGGGATGGAAAAAGAAATTTCTATCGAACACGATACCGACCATTCAGATATAGTTTGAACGAGTAACTATTTCTGAAGGAGTAAAGTGCGTATACCCGCTTCCCCACACTTTTCACCTACTCCACTGTACCGTTTAGGATGTAAAATTGGTATATCGATATAAACCATAGTTAACCACAATTAGATCCATGAGAATTCTTATATATCAACATTAAATCCACATTGCTCGAGAGTTTGTTGCGTCTGTTAAAATCTAGTTTTGTTAATTTTATTTCGTGGTGTTTAATAACGAACGACATGGTAGGTGGATATAAGCCAGCCCATAAATGGTTAAATGTA
The DNA here is from genome assembly GCA_034211315.2 of Aedes japonicus. Lineage (NCBI taxonomy): Eukaryota > Metazoa > Arthropoda > Insecta > Diptera > Culicidae > Aedes > Aedes japonicus. The sequence continues at coordinate 1,793 of JASCZW010014719.1, forward strand.
GTTTATAACTCAATAATTTATTGATTTAGGATGATAAATATACTCAACCGCCGCAAATCATAACTAGATATTATAAAGACCGTAGCCAGAATTTAAATTAGAGGGGTATGGTAACCAGAAGCCGCCATCTTGGATTTCAAAATTGTGTTGATCATCGATTCTGTACATTTGTGACAATGTACATATGTGTCATCCCCAAAAAGTAATTGTAATAACGTAAAAATTTAATGCATATAGTAATTTAAGAGTCATTGCTAGAGGAAACTTAAGCACTGTCAACATAGAAAGTATTCTGAACGTCGTTTCCAGGAAGTGTTCTAAATAATTATATAATAGTGCTCACGCGGTTGACATATGCTAGTGTAACTAGTGTATTCGTCCTAGTAATAGGGAATGTTGTGAAATGGCCCAGCGTTGACAAACAAGCTGTCATGCAGCTCCACCCAAGAAAAAAACTCAGTACATACTCTGCTCACAACGCTACCAATGAAACTAAATTAAAAATCATTGTTCATGATATTTAATATATTTAAATTTCCTGAATTTTGTGATAAGAAAGTTTATCAAAGTTTTGAAATTTAGTAATTTCCTCGACTTTTTTTGTAAAATGTTATTTATTTATATAGGGGGAAATCTTGCCGCACATGAGGCTCACTTTTATTGAAAATATTGTTAACCTGTTAAAACTATTATTTATCTATTCTTTTCTACAAATATTTTCTACAAATTTTCTAAGAATTGTAACAGTTTGTGTGTTTCCAGTGTGTTCCCATCTGCATTCACTTAGTAGAGACAGAGTTTCCATTATTTTTTTAAACGTTTGTCAACATTTCCTTGGAAATTTTATCAAAATTCTTTTTCATTTCTTATAACAGTTGTCTAAGATTTATTCTTAAAGTTTCTTTAAAGGATTTTGATCTTCAATCAAAAGCTTTTATTTTGGCGTTATTGGTGTTGGCTATTTCGGGTTATTGATGGCGGAAATATTAAATACATCTACAGCTTTTCATACAAAATTGTCATATTTGACATTTTCTATGTCAGCACTCAAAAGATGGATTGAGTAGAAATTTTTAAAGTAGCTCAGAAGTAACCTGATTTTTAAACTGTCTTCAGTTTATAAATTTTGAAACACAGTTTTCAAAAATACCTCTGATCCACCATCTTAGAAAATTTTAAAAACATTTATTTTCTTCTACAAAATACAAAAATTTCATAAGAATGAATATTTTTTCCAACGAATTAATTCATGTTTCTTTCGAACTGCCGTGAAGTTCTTGGTCGGTTTTTGATGAAATAATCCTCGGAATTCTCCTTCAAATTTTTGAACTCTCTTTAGAAATTTAGCTCAATAGAAATTATAAATTTTCGGTTTTGTGAAGGAATCAGTATCAACCGACACAATTTTGAAGATATTTAAAACGATTAATCCAAACCAATCAAAATTTTGGTATAAATTTGAAATCGCATTGACTCACTGTTGTTCTTTGTAGTTTTAAGATTTTTTAGTTTAAACTTGACTCTATATAGATTCAGGTCTATTCTCCGCCTCGGATGAGTTGATACGCCTTAAAAGAATCGAACAAGGTGACTAAATTGTCCATTTGATCCACACGGAATAATATGAGGTATATATTCACCACACTCGATTCGCTTAAGGCATCTCGACTCACCGAGGCGCAGAATAGATCTAATTCTCGATCGATTGCAGTTGTTCTGATTCTTCAATAAAAATAACATGTCCCAAACAATTACGCTACTTTCATCGCTCTTTACAATATTCCTATACATGAAAAAAATTCTTCGGGCAGGCCCCCTCCAGGCCCCCTCCAGACTAATTTGCCAGCTTCGCCAATGGCCTTGACCTAGTTTTCGACAACGAATGAGCTGCTTGTCAGTGCAATATAATGGAAGCTGCTGAACCGATGGTTGAAGTGGATACATTTAGAACCCATTGAAGTACAGCAATTCAATTTCCGTAAAGCTGATTTTCCTGCAGGTTAACCGTGCCATCCTTCAGGCTGATTGGACAACACTATACACTGCTGTTGATGTCAACGAAGCTGTCGGAATCCCAACTGACGCGCTCTCTGAATTGATTTGTCTACATATTCTCTCACCAAGTCCCAATCAGAGTCCTCTCTGGTCGAATCAAAGGCTGATAAGACAACAATATATGAATACCTAATTTTGATCTTGATAACTGGCCTCGGTATTAAAGAGCTCAGATTCAACGAAGATCTCTGAAGAACTTCCCCGAAGATTTCTGAGGAACATCTCAAAAGTTCTCTGAAGAACTTCCCTGAATTTTTATAAAGAACTACCCTGAACTTTTTTCCTGAAGTTCATCTGAAGAACTTCTCTAAACTTCTATACCCGAGCAGAACCGAATAACTTGATAACTAGCCTTGGTATTTAGGAGCTAAGATTAAGAGGTAAATTACCTGAGGATAATACCATAAAATTGTTCCCACAATGTTATGTGAATACCAAAATGAGGTAAGACAATACCAAAATAGTACCTCTAAGGTATTCCTAGGTATCCAAAATAACAAGATTTGGTTTTCAAGAGATATTTTGCTTGCAATTCTTAGGTATTTTGCTTAGGTATTTTACCTCTTAATCTGAGCTCTTTTATACCAAGGCCAGTTATCAAGATCAAAATTAGGTATTCACATGCTATTTTCTCCTGCTCGGGTAGAGAACTTCTCTGAATTTCTGTGAGAAAATTTCCCTAGAGTTCCTCTGAAGAACTTCCCTGTAGTTTAACTGAAGAACTTCATTGAAATTCTTCGGAAAAACTTCTCTGTGATTACTTCCCTGAAATTACTATCCTGAAATTCTCTGAAGAAATTAGAACTATGAAATAGATACTTATCTAGAACGGCTATATCATAGCGAGCTATAATAAAGATTTCAAGCACCGTATGGTGACCAGAGGTCTAAAGAAAGCGTTCTTGAATCCTGCTACTTTTGGTGTGGTGCTAGTGACGATTTTAACATTTTAAGCTTGGCTGACAATTGATTATATTTCGTTACGATATTTCGTCTACCAAAGTACTAGTATCAGTAATTTTGAGAAAACATTATAATATCTGGTGAAAACATTAACAATTACTATCGTTATGAATCCTAGAAGGTTTGAGCTGTTTAGTGGAATACCTGTAACTAGAAATTCTTTAGAAGTCTGCACGTTGTAGACGAAATACGCGTATCTGTCAAGATAATCAAAGGTAGTTGGAATTAAATGGAAAATACTAACTTTTCTTCTAATTTCTAGTTAATATTGTTGTGATAATCACTGCACTAAGTACAACACGCAACATTTTTCTCTTGGATAAGAACGACAAAACACGACCTCTTTTGCCGCGAAAATTGTGTTTACTGCATATAGCCTTTAAGAAATCCGAGCTGTAAAATTAGCACCACACGCAGCACAAAATTTTCGGCTTCACGATTGTTGTTCGTGGCTGACAGTGAAGCGTCCTGTGGTTGCTATCGAAGCAGGTAGGGCATTGGAAATGGCGTATTTACCATTCGCCGTTTTCTTCCAAATTTATTTTGTCTCCATCAAAATAACACCCATTTGAAGAGACGCATTTTATGTTTCTGACATTTTTTTTTTCTGTGGAATCGTTGAAACTGTTGCCGGAAGTCTTTTAGGAATCTGATACAAAGAATTAAATTGTGGTCGAAAAAAATTGTACAACAAATTGTTCTTGAAAATCGTCATGTTTGCGTCAAGATAAGCTTCGAGTGAATTGGGCTAAAGGCTCCGAATGCGACGAGCAGATAGCTAGGTACTTGTATGCGAAAATACATAGTACATTCATTCGTGCATTGATGTCTTGAAAATTGAAACAATATGTTTAAGAAAATACTGTACCTCACACTGAAAAAATATTTCGCTTAGCTTCTACCGGAAACACATGTAGATATTTTCCAATACTAAAATCAGCGACTTTTACATGAATATCACACAGACAAAGAAATCCTTCTTGACTATTCATTTACATTTCACTGGACACATAAGATTTACTTGATTTTGCAAAGCATTTTCCACTTCGTGAATCACATGAATGTTAAATGATTTTCTAGTGGACATTTTCCACTGATTTTTTTGGTGAAGGGTTAAAACTAATCGTTAACAAGGAAGAATTGGTTCTGTTTTGAAATTTGTCCAGTTTTTTTGTTAGCCTTCTATTTACCATATCCAACACGAAATCCAAATTCTATTCTCATTCTAGCGTATGATCGAGACTTTCCAGGATATTTTCTGGTTAATTTGGTGATACTCTCAATAATCGGCTCTTCTCAACTCTCATTGGGGATATGTCTATCAACAACTACATGACTTTTAAGTTAAATGACTTTTGTATTTCAATCCAAAAATGATACAAGGATTCAACTAAATTAATTTTTTCCAAAATATGCGTACATGAACCAAGGATTCCAGCAACCAATCCCTAACAAATGCATAAAATTCAATAAATAACTGATCCACGACAACTATTCATAAATAACTGATTCGGCAGCGAATCAAACCCCGTTAAATTTTCACTATTACTTAGTTGAATTTAAATCAATCGTCTTGATAGAGAAATATAAAAATAGTTAAATAAAAAAATAGACCAATGAAAAAAACAGGTAAACAGATAGATAGATGAGATATAGTAAAAAAGAAGATAAATAGGATAGACAAATTGATCAAAGATAGATGTATGTATAGAGCTGCACATGAGCTAATCATTATGATGATGTATGATGATGATGTAATGCTACCATCTATTGTAAAAGCTGACCAAAAGTAAATTGTTACGCCCCTCGCGCGCCGCTTGCACGCCTCTAGTGTTGCGAATCAAAAATCTTCGACAGCTAAGCGAAAGCAATCGCGTTCGAAGATAACGTCAAATGGTACTGGAAAGCAGAAAAACAATTGTGCACAAATACCTGGAAAATTCGGAGTGGTCCGATTCCAAGCTGGTTAAAGTGTTGAAGATGCCGAAAACTACAGTTGGTCGAGTGCTCAAAACTACATAGAAACCCTGAGTGTGGAGAGAAATCAGTGGACCTACGAAATAACTTGAACCAGGGATCGTCTGCAGCGCAGCTAGGTGTTGAGGTGGTTTTCATTTAATTTAGATTGAAACAAAAAAAAAAACTGTAAATTAGAAGAAAAATTAGTAATCTCCATTTAATTCCAACTACCTTTGCTTATCTTCGACAGATACGCGTGTTTCAGTCTACAATGTAGACAGTCGAACTTCGTTCTAGTGTACTCGTATCTGCAAGATAAGCAAGAGTCGAGTTGGAATTAAATGGAGAATACTAATTTTTCTTCTAATTTATAGTTACAAGTATTCCACTAAACAGCTCAAACCCTCTAGGATTAAAAAAAACTGGTTCGTCCTACAGGAATTTGTTGGCTTTAGTTTGACTGTGTTAACAGAAATGCATATAAAACATTCTAGACCCATTGTAGAGTATTTGCATCTTCGACAAAGTTTCTCAGTGCGTAACGAATCGTTTTTTGATATAATCATATTAGTTCCATACCGTGCTGCAAAGATGGCGTTGCAGTCTACCTTTGCCAAATGCAGCCCGATAGAGTCGCCGTCTTAGCCAAAGATGTTTGGAATAGATAACGTAATCATTTCAAATTATCAAATTAGTTCCAAATTTAACCACAAAGGAGGCGCAGCAGTCTATCTTTGTCAAATAAGGCTCTAGAGAGTTGCCATCTTCAGCAAAGTTGTTGAAAATGAAAACGAAGACATTTGAAAGTATTACATTGGTTCCAAATCGCACCGCAGATATGACGCTGCAGCCTATTTTTGACAATCCGCCATCTTTGCGGCAAGAACTAAAATGATGTTGTCAAAAGACGACAAATGACATACTGAGAAACTTTGCTCAGAATGGCAACTCTCTAGCGCTCCATTTGGCAAAGAGAGACTGCAGCAGCATGATCTGAAGCTAATATGATGATGTCAAAAGACGACAAATTATATACTGAAAAGCTTTGTCGAAGACGGCAACTCTCTACATACATTAATTGTTATGTTATGTATTCTCCGTGCGAGGAGTAACGATTATGATGTAGAAGGAGATGGTCGCTCATCACCATGAGGCACCAAGAGTGAACAACAATGTTTTTGGCTAGAATGAAAGATGTGAAGAGAAAGTGTTGAAAGGTCCGTCAGAGTGCGGCAGGTAGGAAAATTAACAGATGTTTTTGAAAAAAAAACTTTAGTGATCGTCAGTCGGTGCGAATCAAAACAAACCCAAAAAAGGAGAGAGTTCCTCTCCCATGTGCGCATCAGTAAACAGAGTGCACACAATAGATCGCTAAGAATAAACTATACAAGCCACAGTGGTACATGAGCGTCTTTCCATGCGTCAATTTTTGCCTGTTGAAGTGGCGGACTTGTTCCGTCGCTACAACCTACCCCGCAGTGGGATGTTAGGCAAAGATTGACGTCCATGGTTCGAGTACCATTGGATACATGCCCTTTCGCTCAATTTTCAAAAACATCTGGTAATTTTCCTACCTGCCGCACTCTGACGGACCTTTCAACACTTTCTCTTCACATCTTTCATTCTAGCCAAAAACATTGTTGTTCACTCTTGGTGCCTCATGGTGATGAGCGAACATTTCCTTCTACATCAACTCTCTACAACTAGTCTGGAATTCTGTTCACACATCGAAATCAAAACCTCCTTCCTTTTGTAGCAGATTCCCGGTGGCCAATGTTACTAGAACCAAGTATCTTTTTAGTATACCACCAATGCATTTGTGAGACCATAACCTTTCGAATGAAGTATAAACATTGTATCTAGATTGAAATTTCATAAATCTAGAAATGGCTGACATTCGGGTCAGTTTTTTTGTAATACCCGAGGAAGGTTAAATCTCAAGTCAGAGCACACAATAGTTCGATGGTCAAATTGTAGATTTGTAGATCTTGAGATCATCCACCGGATCAAAAGACTTTGTTGACTATTCACATCACTAAAACCTGGTCGCAGTGAAAAACGTACACAACTGAAAAAAAATCACATTATTTTTGCTATCTTTTAGAAGATTCTTTGAGCTTTTGAGGAATTCTTGAAAACTTCTTTGATATATTGATGAATTTTTTATGTTTTTTTTTTCAAACTCTTCTGCTAAACTTCAGGGATGTTTTCTAACCAATTTAATCTCCCAAACGTGGTAAGATGGAAATAAAGGAATTGTAACTCCTACATGAGTTTGTGTCCTCACCGTACTATGCGGACGGTTGGGAAGATGATATTTACCATATTTTAACATGGTGTCACGGGCAATCAATATCTTATAGTCATAAGAAAGATTTTTGTGTAGACTGCTTCATCGGTTCGTCAGTGATTATCATTTGAATTCCAGGGAAGCTCTCACTCGATCTTCTGCAAAGCTCTTTGCTAAAACTTTCGGAATTTTCCTCCTGACCTTTAGGCGGGTTCTTGGCAGTTACTCCCGATTTTCATGCAAATTCACATTTTACAACTCAGCCTTACTTTCCAGAAATAATTCGTAAGTTTTGTTTCCTGGACTTAGTTACTTAAGACTTCTGATAATTCCCATCTTGAACGGCGGGGAAGAATAATTTAAAACATTGGGAAAGTGAATTCTAAAAAGTCTGAGCTGTTACGTGGAATAACTGTAACTAGAAAGAAAGATTAGTTATTCCATTTAATTCCAACTACCCTTATTGCTTATTTTGACAGATACGCGTATTTCGTCTACAATGTGAAGATTTTTCAGTCGAGTATTAGTACACGACACTGAAGAAGTCTGCACATGGTAGACAAACTACGCGAATCTGTCGAGATAAGCCATAAAGCAATACTAATCTTTCTTCTCATTTCTAGTTAGTGAGAAAGTGTTCTTCCGAATTTCTTGGGAAATCTCTCTAAATTTTCTTTAAAAACTTCTGAAAAGTCCCCTTCTGAATTTCAATGCAGTTTTCTCCTGAACTTCGGGGTAGTTTGTGGCTGCATTTCTGAGCAATATCTGCGTGAACAACCAGATAGTACCCCCTATACTTTCGAAAAGTTTCTACTTGTTCTATTGAGAAATATCTACCTAACCTTCTGGGAATTCATGAGCTTCAAGAAAGGCTCATTTTGGAATTCTGGAATGTTCGATGCTTCCAACTGTAGTTCCAACTAAATTTCTGGGAAGTTTTCTTCTGAACATCTGGAAAGTCCACTCCTGAAGTTCAGAGAAGTTCATTCCTTAATTTTTTGAGAAATTCCTTCTTCAACTAGGACGTAGTTCTCTTTTTAGTAAGTTTCTTCGTATTCTTCGAGGAAGTTATTTCCTGCGCTTGAGCTTTCAAAACCGCTAATAATTCCCATCCTGAACTCCAAGGAAAATTTTACCACAACTTCGAGAAAATCCTTTCCAGAATTTCTAGAAATATTTTCCTCAACTTTGTTGGAAGTTTCTGAGAAGTCCTGAACTTTTGGGAAATTTTCTTCTGAACTTCGTGGAGTTTATTCCTGAATTTCTGTGAAATTCTTGCTCAAACTACTAAACCATACTACTGTTTCTGGAAAGTTTCTTTCTGTTCTTTGAAGAGGTTTCTTTCTGAACTTCGAGAAAATCTCTTCTGAAATATTGAAATGTTCTATTCCGTTGAATAGTTGAAATTAATATTTTGGGATCTTTTTCCCCGAGCTTCTGGGAAGTCCGTGCATGAACTACAGAGAAGTTGTCTTCTGAACTTCTAGGACATATCGTCTTGAGCTTTGTGGAAGTTTGTTCCTGAGGTTTTGAGAAATTATAGACACAAAGTTTTTTCTTGAACTTTTGGGATGGAATCTTGAATTTCTGGGAAGAGTTCGAGAACCTCCGTAAAGTTCCAAACTTCTAAGAAGTCCTTCCTCTAACTTTTTCCTAAAGCTCTGAGAAACTCTCTCCTGATTTTCGGTGAACTTCTCTCCTGAACATCTGGGAAGTATGATCTAAAAACTCGGGGATGTTTGGTCCTGAATTTTCTAGTACATTCCTGCTTGAATTACTAAGAAGTGCTCACTGTACTTCTGAAAAGTTTCTGCCTGACCTTCGGAGTTTTTTCTATTCTAAGAGTTCTCTTCCTTAACTTTTTAGAAATGTCTGCGGTAGCTACTGAAATAGTACTCGCTTACCGGAAAAATTACAACTTGCTCAATCATTCATCACTCACCAACTTCAAACTGTGATACTCGAAGCAAGCTGCTAATTGGTTAATAACGCACCCAGAATCCTGTATAGCTAGTTATTCCAGTAGTTGGACAATTTGAATTTGACCGAATCGACAAAATGATCCGAATTTAGATCTGTAGAAGATTACCGAATAGCGACTCGTACTTTTCTACGTTTGTGCACTTACATGGAATGCGAAACTTGGCATAAATTCATCGGGATATTTCATGAAAATTAAAGCCAAGTATCGCCTAAAACAAGGTTGTTTCATGAAATATTGCAAACAACTTCATTATTCACGTTTTACTTCGGCTTGCAATTGAACAAGGAGCCAGTTTACGCGTCTGTTAAAATTCATCACTTTGTTGTGTGTATGTTTGCTTCAGCTCTTCACTTTCTCCAATCTGTTAAGAATACGCACATAAAAAACATGTGTATTTCATGTCTAAAAAATATTTTCAGTCTACGCTTTACGTCATATTTCAATAAGATATGTCCCCATTTTTAACTAACTCGTTCCGACAAACAAGGTGACAAAAGAATTCCACCAACAGCTGCTAGCGTGAATACTTGCTTCTTCGAATCACCATCAAAATTAATGCCACCGCTTCTCGCCCGAAATGTCCAACTTTTCAGCTGCAATTTGATCCTGCTCTGCGGGGCAGGTATAGACAAAAGCCTGACCTGTTTTCCATCCAAAAGTAGTTGATGCGATGTTGTTTTCTCCGATCCAACCACTACTAAAGGGGGTCGTTCCCAACATTCTTTGTCGAAGTTCGAAGCGAAGTGGCCACGACAAAGAAAATTTTCTAATTAAGTCATTAATGTATTTATAAATCTGAGGGATTTTCATCGCTGTTTATATCGGGCGATTAAGGGAGATTTGCGTTGGACGGGGAGGAGGGCAACCCTTTCTCTTTGCCTTCCTTCATCCCGTGTTGGCTTCGGAAGGTCATTCCACGCGGTTCCTCGGGCGGAGGAAAACAACTCTTCGCGCAAATGCCTTTCCGAGCCGCTTAGGCACGTAAACAAACGTCGCGCGAGCGAGCCCGAGATTGAACAGCAGCAATTAAGATCTTATCGAGCTAGGAAGCCCGGCATTGTGGCTGGTTTGTAGAGGATTTTTTTTCCTGGTTGGTTAAGGAAAGAAATAAATGTGGGGATTTTCTTCACCTAGTAGTATTTTTTTCGAACACGGAACCGCCTTTTTGCTTTTTACAAACGACATCGAACGCGTTTTTTCACGCACCTCAAGAGTCACGGAAAGTTGGCAGTGAAGTGGAGAATTCAGGCTCGGAATGCAGTGCCAGTGTAAATATTAGTTTTGATTTATGGGTTTTGATTAGCGTGGAATCGTTTTAAATACCTCGGTAAAAGGGTTGTTTTGACGTTTGACGCAGCCAGCAGTTTCAAGTGCATTTTTTCGAAAGGAATTTGTTCGAAAACTGCTCATTGGTGTAATTTCCAACATTTTATTCCCTCAGCAACAATGGCTACGAAAAAAAATCCAAAACAACCATCATGAAAATCTTGACAAAGAAATAATCGTGCCCGACTAACCAAATTTGACCAACTTGCTCGCCTTGTTCCATCTCTTGCACCAAGCGCAATCATGGCTTGCTTTGAACACACAAAAAAAAAATATAAAACCAGCTCGCAACCATTTTATTTGGTCAAGTGGAAAAACGAGCAAATCTTTCCAAAAGATGCAAAAGTTTTGATATTATTCCGCCAGTCAACTTTGCGTGGCCATTCCTCGCTGGTGTGGCATGCCAACAGCATCAGCAGCCGCCGCACGGGGCACGGGGACCAGTCACGTATCAAATTCTTATGTTAGAGCTCGTCGTCGTCGTCGTCTTGTCTTCTGCCTGCTGGGTTTGAATGCACGTTGCAGCATCCATCTTCTGCCGCCGTTCCACCCTTCACAGCATGTCAGCAGTATCTGCATCAAGCTGCGAAGACTTCGGCCACCGCATGACTGCATCCCGGACATCGTCAACGTTTGGAATATCTATGCATTTTTTTCCAACTGGGTAGATAGATATGAACTGGCAACAGCAGCGTAACAGCAGGGAAAATGTGAGTTGTACGTGTTGCATATTTTCGCCCCAAAACCGAACCAGCGAGCAACTGGCTGCAGATTCAGCGGGTGCAACCATCGAAGAAAAAGGTCACCCAACGAGCAACGATGCAAACGTGAGGAACTATATCGCCCGCATTCCCATCATCCCAGTGCAGTGGCCCCCAGCAGGGTGCATTATAAGCGTGTTATGCCACGCAGTCAAGAAGACAAAAGAAAAATGCTTGTAGTCATTAATATTGTTGAAGGTATGTTTGGACATTCGAACCCGGTCGGTGGTATGTAAGATTTTTCCTTTGCTCGGAGTTTATTTTTCACTCGGAGCGAAACAATCTTGCAGACCATTCCGGGTGTGCAAAAAGCAGCGGAAAAGAATGTTGATCTTCTCATGTGCCCGACAGGTTCTGGCTCGGGCTCGGAATATAGGCAGGCCTGGAGCACCTTTGCCAAAACTCTTCCGTTCGGGCTGTTGTCGTAATGTTGGACGTTAATTTTTTACTTGAATTCTGCGAGCAGGTGTTTTTATTGCGTTGGCATCATGTTACGTCAAGATTTGATATATTTTACTTAGAAAAACTTAAACAACGAACTGTTGTTGGATTTTGCATTCACTCCGGAGAAAAAATGAGATAACCTCTAGAGTACAAATTATATTATCAGGTGGCATACCTTAGAAACAAAGTCATGAATCAACCAATCTGTTTAACAAGTGTTTAATTAAAACACGGGTTATTGAAAAACGCTGGGTGTTTAACCTTGTTTGGATTATCTCGGGCAAGTGAATCCAAGTAAGCAAGTTCTCCGTAACAAAATCAATAGTTTTGTTTACGTTTGATTTGGTGCTTGCGGCTGTGGACCGAATAAATTCTCAAATAAAAAAAAACAGTCTTTGAAAACTATACACAGAAGAAAAAAATGAATTTTAACACGTGCGTAAAATTTGCCCTCGTTTTATTCCAAGCCATCGGAGGCATAAACAACAAATTTGTCTGCAATCTTTCATGCGCCATACAACAATGTTTAAAATCTTTCATACAACAGGCTTAATTCAGGCGTTATTTATTTTCTGCCAAATCTAGCATTTCCTTTATGTGCATTGGATAACGCAGAAAATTCAATGTTTTATTTTATCTGTGTAGAATTCCGGACCTGACTGAATATATTAATATGAAAATACATCATTCTCATTATGCGATAATCTAGGGGTGTCTCACTGATATCGAGCGCAGCCAATATGAATCAATTGCAGTCTCTTCAAAGTGAATAATCTCGATTTCCTCGTTTTGTAATTTTCGATCAATCTAGTAGCACGCACAGAAACAAATAATTAATTTTAACATACGCGTAAAATTTCCCTTCGTTTAATTCCAAGTGAAAGGAAGCGTAAGCAACGAAATTGTGTGCAATATTTCAGGCGCCATGCAACAATGTGTGTAATCTTTCATACAACAAGCTAGATTCAGGCGTTATCGGGCTTACATTTACATGAAATATCCCATTATTTTCTGCCAAATCTAGCATTCTCGTTATGTGCATTAGATAACACAGAAAATTCCATGTTTCTTTTTATTTGTGCGGTCAATTTTATTGTTTTGTTTATCTGCTCGCAACGAAACGGCAATACGCGATGATGTTGCAGCGACTGGGAATACTTGTGGACGAACAACAATTCTTCGATTGGACAAACCTGGACCAAATTGGACCGAGATAATTAATTCGAGTTTGGCAGCATCGGTACCACTTGATGAGATGGACAAATTACAACCAGAAATATTAAATCAACCAGTCACAGATGTTCAACTAGATACGTCGGAAAAAAAAGCTCGTCGATAATTACTTACAGCTAAATGAACTGCCGCAATTAACAACAAATCAACGGAACACAGCGGAATTGACTTCCAAACCTGAGTTAGATTCGACTCATAGCGACGACTTTATATTTCCATGCATGACGGAACTCGGAGTGGCAGAATTATTTCCTGAAACAGTTTCCATTAACTGTCAGCTCTAGGGATTTATTGATAATTTGACCTTGAGCTGACGTCTGACGTTGTTGAAAGTCGAGTCGTTGCTAAACACGACTACTGCGTCGTATGTTCTGTGCAGTAATGTGCAACGAATTGAAGTTGATGCAGTATCTCCGAATAATTCGAGTAAGCTTTATTAAATATATTTGAAAAATTAAGGTATTGGACACATGGAAAGCGTGCGACAGTTGGTGACGCACTTTGGAATTCATCACGCGAGTGTAAAATTTATCATAACCAAGTTTGAGAAACACTGTTCTTTGGATGAACTACCAGGAAGAGGCAGACAACCCGGATCTTCCAGCCCTAAACTGGATCAGCAAGTGGTAGCTCTAATTTGGAAGAACAAAACGATGTCGATACGTGATTTGCAAACAAAGCGGGAAAAGGCGTCGGAATGATACAATGTATCTGGAAACAGCTGCCGGCGTGGGTGGTGCTGCAGTGGTAAGCGTAACTGCTACTTGGCATCCCAGTGGGTCTGAGTTCAATCCCAGTCGACGTCGGTGGTTTTTCTGAGGCGAAAGAATGTAGTCACGTCTTCCTTCGGAAGAGAAGTAAAGTCGTTGGTCCCGGCTCAGGTGGTGGAGTCGTCTTCCTGGCGTCGGTGATTGTCACCATGTGAGGAAATAGGTTGACAGAAAATAATGTACATTAATTGTTATGTTATATATTCTCCGTGCGAGGAGTAACGATTATGATGTAGAAGGAGATGTTCGCTCATCACCATGAGGCACCAAGAGTGAACAGCAATGGTTTTTTTTTTTTTTTTTTTTTTTTTTTTTTTTTTTTTTGGCGGAACTATTAAAAACTTTCTCTTCATATCTTTCATTCTAGCCAAAAAACATTGTTGTTCACTCTTGGTGCCTCATGGTGATGAGCGAACATCTCCTTCAACATCAGAAAATAATAATTTAAAAAAAAAATCAGGAAACAGAACATGAAGACCTACAAGTAGCAGTAAATCGTCACATAAAGTGCAGAGCACAAGCAACGTGCAGCAACAAGGGCCCGACATGTGTATTTGCAAGTTTTGCAGTCACCGGATGAAAGTATTTTGAAGGAAAACAAGACTTATGTCAAAGAGGACTCAAAACCCTTCCAGCTCTACAATATTATACTGCCTTCCTAGAGGAGGATGTAAGCGATTCAAATTTGGTCGAAAAGTGCTAGTATGGCAAGTAATATGTTTGTGCGGTATGAAGTGTACCACTTTCTACACTACCGGAACAATCAATGCGGAGATCTATCGATCTGAATGTCTGCCGAAGAGGCGGGTGCCTTTATATCAGAAGCATAGCATCCCTCCTCTGTAATGGCTGGATTTAGCGTCGGTGCATTACGCCAAAACAACTCTCAATTGGCTCACGGAAAAAAAAGTATATATTGCGTTGAGAAACACATCAATCCCCCAAATTGCCCTTAGTTTCAGCCCATCGAATTCTATTGGGCAACTGTAAAGAGGCTTGAAAGAATAATGATAATTTCATCCGGTCTTCACAATGTTCAAGTTCAATCCCGTACAGTAAAGAACCATCTATTTGTTTGAATAAACATCAGTTTATTATATGATTTGAAAGAAAAATATTCGGATAACTTATTTTTAATACAGTTCATTTTGAAAACAGATATAAAATTCATAGTATAGAAGTTCAATAAAATATGTTTTAAATTCAAAAGATATGTTAAACGAAGCCGATTGCACTTAAAGAGATGCTTTTATTCCATATCTAGCAATCCATATTCATATTATTGGATTACTTTAACGAAAGATGTATGTTTTTTATGCGTAATTTCTTGCACATATTTGAAATGCTCCCTTAGCTCAGTCGGTAAAGGCGTAATGCTTAAAACAATGGAACGCTAGATTTGGCATTGTTTATGGGTTATGTGACCTCAATTTGAGCCAGATAACGCCTGGATCTAGCCTTTTGTATGAAAGATTGCAAGCGATTTCGTGTTTTACGCTTGCATTGGCTAGATCCGGCCAAACACCACGTTGTCATCACTGTGCTACGTTTTAATGAAACCGGCAGCTTCTAGTAGGCACTTCATACTGTAGATCTCGCCGCTCACTGCCAGCGCCCCGACAAAGTAAAGAGAGGTGATGACATCCCCTTTTCACTGATTATGGTTAATTTATTTATTTATTTATTTGTCGTCGTCAATCAGTTGTAGTAAATAAATAAAAGATTATAAGCTACAGCAACACCTCCTTTAGGAACTGCGTATGCGCTATGTACTTCACATCGCTACTAATTTCTGTTGTCTAGAAGGTGAAGTGTCCTTTGCTTTACCAGTCGTTGCAGTCCAATTCGAGGTACGTCTCGTCGTCCATAACGACCATCACGTCCCGCTTCGCCAGGAAGATCTCTTTGAACAGAACCTTCAGCCGTTGTATCTGGGTTTCCGCTTGGTTCTCCGACACGAATGGCTTGGACAGACGCTTCCGCGAGTGGAGAAATCCATTTTGGCTAAATACTTTTTGACCGTTTGGCCAGTCACACCACCTCCTAACCCAACTCACGGAGGATCGTATCCAGCCGAAACGAATTGGGCCATGATGATTGGGCGGATGGAGCAGCCAGTACAAATAATCCATAAATAGATCAAAGTTATTTCACTGTTTTCGCCATAGCTACCGTAAACAAGCTAATGAAGCTGTCAATTTTTTACAGTGCATAGGCAACTTAAATACACTGGCCGGTGGGCCGACCACCAGGTGGCAGGGTAATCGCATGAAAAATTGGAACATTTAGTCGCTTATTTTTGATGCACGAATTAGTATTTTTATTCAACACAAGGGGTGAGTCACTTAGAACAGTGGACCATAATTGAACATGTGTGGCACTTTGGTGGCACACTTTTTACAGTTATTCTTTTCGAAGATACAGCTCTAGAAAATTGCCCTTGTTAGTGTGTGGTGTTTTTTACGCAGGAAACCTATATAAATTCCGGTTTCTAAGTGGACAAGTGATTTGCCTCCTGGATCGAAGATCGACGAAGATGCTGAACAGCACTCACGCAAAACGAGAAAATTATGCTGCATTTTGATTCAAATAAAGTGTGTTTAAGATTAATTCATGACTTTGTTTCACATTAAGTGTCTGTTACCAGAGATATTAAGGACTCAGCCTTTGATGCCTTTTTGAAAAATCTGAAAAACATTAAAATCAAAGTTTTCGACATCGACTTCAAGTGTAACTAGTCACCCTCCTGCTGCAGCGTAGTTCGTAAGCCTCAGCAATGCCGAGAGGCCCATCTTTGGAGATAACTTATCAGAGGGGAGTTGCGTCTGGTTCATAGTTTTCGCAGGCGTACGTGGACTGCAGAGAAAGCAGATTAGTCAATCATTAATATACAACACTATATAGGAATTCTCGCACTTATTTCCAGCGATTAGCTTCTTGAGCTCCATTTGTTTGTTTTCCATGCACCACCCAAAGTTGCTGTCTCAACACAAACGTATTAAAACGGTATTTACGCTACAAAAATCTTGACTGAACTCAAATCGCCGGCAGGCAAAGCAAAACTAAATAATCCAGGCGTAGCCAAACCATAACGACTGAACTGTTAAGTTAACGTGGCACACACGATCCCAAAACCAGGGTTCATCGTAACGTAAAGAAGCACTCTAAAAAAATCAACACAAGTGATTAAGTGCTGAGCGACTCACCCCCCCTTGATTCAACAGCACTGGCACGTATTTACTTAATCTTCTCATTCACTAGACACATTTTGTAGAGCATCTACCACTTTTGTTCAACGTTTCATGTATGAGTTACAAATAATCAAACCTTAAAGCTCTGCCCAGAAACGAAAATTATGAATTTTAACAGAACTGATTTTACAGTTTCCTTGTTAAATTGCAAGCAAAAGCAAGCGTACAACATTGTTTGAAATCTCCCATACAACAGACCTGATTCCAGCGATATCAGACTTAAATTTATATGAAATGTCGCCGAATGAAATGTCATGCCGAATATAGCATTGCCTTTATGCCCGCATAACGAAAAACAATTTGCTTTACTGTCAAAACTATATATCTATATTGTTATCAAATAATTAAATCTCATTTACACCAAACAACCTCTACATTAACACAAATTATTAATGTTGGCACATGTTCTCATTGAAAGGTTTTTTATTGTGTACGAACGAAATTGTGTGCAATCTTTCTTGCGCCAACAATTTTTGCAATCTTTCATACAACAGGCTGGATTCAGGCGTTATGTGGCTTATATTTACATGAAATATCCCATTATTTTTTGCCAAATGCAGCATTCTCATTATGTGTCTTAGATAACGCAGAAAATTCGATGTTTCTCTTTATCTGTGGAGGAATGAACAATATAAATTAAATGTCAGTTGCTTCGGTTGCTGCGAATCACTATTTTCAGTATTGATGATTGTAAGCCCGCAATAAGAAAGGATCCGGGTATGCACGCATACAAAAAAAACTGACACAACGGCAACGAAAAGGAAAGAATAGGCACGCTGATTCTGAATTATCTTCTCTGGCGAAAAGTTATTCCTTCTACACACTCAATTTATCTCGGCAAAATGTCCAACAGCCGATCAGCAGTTTATTTTGCTGATATCTCTGTTCAATGTTTGTTTGTTAGCTGATCTATTTTATTTGATTCTAGTTCTGACGGATCCTTGTAGACCAACGTGAATACCAAGGTGCAAGACTACTTCACTCCGTAGCGAAAAAATGAACGTGTCAAAAAGTTAGGTCGATGCAGAAAAAACATTTCTGCAATACATACTTTATTAATACTTATATTTTATTATTACTTATATTACTTAAATTTGTGGTTATGGTTCCGGGAGGTTAGAGTCTGAGATACCCGTATGTCTAGGATACCCGTAAAATTAGTAAATAGCTACATAAATCTCGTTCTAGATTACCACGGTTTTACCCGTCTTACAAAGAAGTGTAAATAAATAAATCTTGGAAAACCGACTTTTGATCGACGACCTAAACAGCCGAATGTTATATACAACGAACTCAGCTCCATAAACATGACTGTATGTGTCGGTATGTGTGCAAAGAAATTTCTAACTCAGTTCCCCAAGCAACTACTGTACCGAATTGAATAATAAAACCACCAAATGAAAGGTACTGTGGTTCCACCGCTTTTGAATTATATTGGAATCGGATCTCTGGCTTCGGAGATACCCCCGGGAAAATGGCCAATTCTAGATCCAAACCAAGGGGTGGGCGCTCAGCAAAATTTTCTCCTATGCTATTTGTTGTAGTGTGTCTACAAGCGTTGTAATGTTCTGGGAGTTCCCGTAATATGCCAAAAGTGCCAATGTGTTGACAGTCCAAATTGATATTTTCTGCTGAGCCTGGCAACCAGGCAATGCATACACATTTATATAAGCTCATCTGTCAAAAGTGTTCAGTGTGCCACACATGTAGAATGGATTGAAAATCAAAGTGCCGCATATATGAAACATGTTCGTTTATGTGTAATGGCTGGCGGCACGTTTGCGTGAATTTGACAGTTTTCCCAAAGTTTTTTTTTTTTGTAAAATTTACGTCAATGCATCCGGAACGTATCAATTGTGGGTGGCCTTTACGATATAGTGGCTGGCACATTGTTCTAAGCGACCCACCCTTGATCCAAACTCATCATGTGACACCTAAAATTATATGATGATTCAAAAATAAGCCCAATAGTGATGACATCAAAAGTCCAGAACTACATTGGCCATACCCGGGTTGATGTTTCGGATATTCCCGGGAAAGAGGCCAGATTCTGATTTGGATCAAAACCCATCATACGGCACATCAAATAACATGAGAACTCAAAAATAAGTGCAATGGAGATGATATCAAGTTTCCAGGATCACAATGACAATATCCGGATTCGTATTCCTAGTACTCCTAGGGAAGTGTAAAAAAGCTCAGATCTCACGATAGGTGGATAAATTTAGGTCTTTAATTTCAAACGAATTTACATGTAATGTGAGAACAAATTCACTGTGATAACCAATTTATGATTTCGACTGTCCATCGCATAGTACTCCGGATCATCCAGAACATCCGGAATATTTAAACTGTTGTGCATCACTTTTGTTGAGCATGAGCATGAGCATGATTGACCACCCACGGATGCAATTCCGTTATTGCCAGATCAGCTGTATTTGCACAAAGAACCAATATATGATGTTTGGGACTAACATGCATCTTCAATGTGTAAAAACTGGTGACCCATTACAAAGCAATACCGGCGCCGGCCGTGTCCGAATGCTGGTCAAGTAGGGAATGGGAAGGAACGTGTTGACATGAGCTGTTGTGCATCACTTTTGTTGTAGAGTAATGAAACATAAACTAACTTCCGTTTATTATAAGATTTTCAGTCAGATTTTCAGACTTCTGCTTATATTACGTTATATAGAGTATCTTGATATCAAATGACATGTATCTTATTTCCAGTGAAAACTGGATATATAGTTGTTGATACTCAAGATACTCTATATCACGTAATATAAGCAATAGTGTGAACGTACTATTAGGGTGCATTATGAGAATTAAGTTTGAGATTTTTAAGTACTGTGGGACAATATACAAATGGAAGTAGTGCTGCTTGTAACGGTTTCAAAATGAGCTTGATGTTGGTTATAAAAGCAAACGATGATTCCATTGAATAATATATGTATTTTACCGTTTATATCAATTGATGAATCATTTCTGAAATTGACTGAAATTTGACGAAAATATATAATTTTGCTTTTGATCGGATACATATATGTTAGAATATACAACTTCTACTCAACGTTTAAAGTTATCTCAAACTCCTCCATAAACATCATGAACGACGTCTGTTAACCAAAATTATATGACATAATGTAGTTTGTACTTGTACATCCGTTGTACTTACTGAATTGAGAGTTTAATCCTTAAAACGTTGCAAAACAAAATTATAAACAAGTTTCAATCTGTTTACGTATTCTTAAAGCACCAATTTACCTTCAACGGATCCCTTTCCAGGAACCCAGCCTATCCATCTCAATAAACCCTTATTTATTTCTGCCCAATCGATTCCTGAAGTGCATTCTCGTTTCAAATATTAAAATCACCAACGAGCTACGATGAGGACGAGTCACGGCAAAACAAACTGCAAGGGTCTGAAAACCT
>JASCZW010014720.1:0-22257 GCA_034211315.2 Aedes japonicus
ATGCTGGCGGAGGAGTTGCACACGGATGATAAGTGTAACCCAGAGTTGAGTAGAATTGAGTTTAGCACGAATAAGAAAGAGGAGACTCTCGGTGGCCGAAGAAGTTTGGACTGAATTTTCAGGAAAACGTTCAGGAAAATTTTGTCCAAATCCGAGAAGAACGACAGTTTCAAACAGCTGCGTATTCGACAGCTTTCTTAAAAACGCATTGATTTGGTAGTCTTTGGCGATAAGTTGGTATCCATTCTTGTAAATTAATACGAAATGATGAACATGTGTATGTAGTTCAACGCAATTTTAAGTGACCAAAATCTATGTCGCTAGTCTTTTTTAAACCATCGGCTAGTGGTAGTAGAAATTTTTCGTTGCCTGTAGAAAACGGTGAAAAATGTCATGACATTTTCTCACTTGACATTTGCGTTTGTTCAATTTAATCGTAATGGAAAGTGTAAATTGTTACGGAAAAGGTATCAAAATAACACCACTGCTCACGGGACTCCACTGTGTTGACCATATGACAAACCGAAGGATCATTAGGACCGAAGAAAATAAGCCAACAAGATACTCGGAGTTGAATCCTAAGTTTTCTAATCTAGTCCCTCTTTCTTAGGGAAGGTTTGGGAAAACGTGATGATCCATACACAAAATGTGAAGGTCCATCCAAAAAATGTGACTGGGTGGGAAGGAGGGGTTATAAAAAATCACTTTTTGCGTGACGTAATTAATGGACGTTCCCTTTCCACTACACATATGAATGTTCTAACTTAGGAGATTCGAGCAGTTAGAGTTTTGCTGTGTTTTGCTCATGTGTTTTTTCGATGGCGATTTTCAATGAGATTTAAGAAATAACATGGCAATTAGAGTGGAACGAGATTAGCACCAATAATTTTGAAACTGCTGTTTACCTTATTCCATTGCAATCGAACTTCGTTGTGCACTGAAACATTTTTGCTATTTAAAATGAGTATTCAACCATCTAACCATTTGATTTTTCTTTCTTTTCAGGTGAGTAAACAACAATTTCAAAGAGCAAACTTTCCATCAGGACTGGAGAAACAAAGGTAGAATATAGATCTACTATCATTTTATCGAAATGAAACATGTAAATTGTTATGGAAAAGATATAAAAACACACTACATTCGCCACCACTGGCTACAACATTCCTATTCGACGCTGTTGATTTTGGTTAAATCGGTCAACCGGTTTTGGAGATACACCTATCGGTAAATATGGGTCCTAACTGTATAATTGGCTTCACAAGTGCTATGGTGGTCTAATCGAGTGTCTAAGACCACAATCTAGAGCTGGTCCAGAAACCCAAGGGGGAAACGGCCAGTTTCACGTTAGGACCAAATACCTTGAATTACATAAAAATTCATCAACGAGTTCATTTGATGATCGAACTAAGTGTCCAGGGCCCATTTGGTTACATCTGAACGTATTATCGGAACCCCCGGGAAAATAGCCAGTTTTCGAAATGGATTAGAATCTGTGCAATCGTGATTCTATTTTGTTTACCAAAGACCACATTGAACAAATCCTGAATATGTTCCGGGTAGCCAGTTTTTGACTTGTTTCAAAACGCATAACATAAGTCGGCATCTTTAATAACATGAAATTTCAACCATTGGTTGTAAAACTAAGCACTTGAAACTGGTCATAGTCTGGTCAAGTTCCCGGAACTCAAGGAAAAGTGGTCAGTGATATAACGCATTAGTAAGGAGTAGCTGGAATAAATTCGGAATGCTGTTAGGGTAATGCAAGCTAGAAAGAGACAACAAGTTGTTTATCTTTTGGTTTACCCATCATTCAAGATGAAAGTGAGTGAACAAAACTATCTCCAAAAGCTTGTTTTCCCAATGCTTGAAGAGCACCCCAAACCAGTATTGGGGAAACACTTCACACTAGAGTGGTATTGCAAAAGCACTTTGTACAGTATTTGCACGAAATACAAAAACAACAAACAAAGCAACGCGGAATAAAATTATAATGGTTTTTAAAAGCCAATTTGTCTTCGCAATGACTACTATAAAACTAATCGGTCATGTTTTTTTTTTCGTTTTGAAGACAAGACTTCCCTCAATGCCAATTTGCCGTTTAATTATTTACTGAAGGCAAAATGGTTTTAAAAAGATATTTCAACTAACCAAAATAATTTTACGAGTTCATAAACTCTAAATTTAACCTTTTATAGGAGTAAAAGGAATTCGTACAACACATATAGATTTTCACTTCACATTTTGATGCAAAATCACCACCTATCGATATAAAACCATCGTGTATTCCTCAAGAAACTCGTCCTTGACCAAACAGCGTATTTCTTGATTATCCTCAAACAGCGCGGTAGAATGCGATATTGTGACACGCATCCGCGTAAACAAAATTTCAGTCCGTTTGTTTATAAGACTCAGACGTGTGTAATACTTTACGGAGCCGATATCCAATTTTGTTATTTGCAATAATAAGCTTTATGGTTTTAGTAAAAGGGGCACCAATTACTCGTGGCTGGCTCGAGGTTAATGGTTCACATTATCGTTTGGAAGGGACTAGCCAGGTAACTTAATTCTGTTCATATATGATGCTCATAAATGCGGTTTTCTAATTCACGGTTCCTCTAGCCCGTTGCAGCAGCTAAACCGCTGATGGTTGACCAATGGCTTGCTGGGCAGGTACTAGGAACACGGACACAAGACGATAGTATATCTGGGACACAATGGTGGAAAAATTTTTGGAAGGTGAAGTGTAAAAACAAGTAGTTCCAGAACGTCAACTTTGTAACAAAATTCCCTGAGTCGATTTCTGCGCAAAACCTCTAGACAGGTTTATTTAATTTAATTTTTTTTTTCAATTTACAAACATGGCTGTATAATTTATTGATGTTTTTTGACATTCGAATTTTAGTTACGGAATCGAGCCGTTATCAGCTATACTCGAGCAATTCCCGAAATTAAAAGCACACATCTTTTATGTTTTCAAAGGTAGTAAAAATATGCATTTTTATCCTCCAAAGGAGTAAAAACTATGCATATTTTGACGTATATTCAGTTTACCCATAAGAGAGTAAAAGTAATGTACTCCTTTTTGGCGAAAGTCCCAGTTTCCCACGAAAGGGCATACTTTTTTTAGTCATAAAAGCGTAAATTAAGATTACCAGCTGACAAGCCCTGTCCTAGATCTCTTCCAATGATCGGCATAAAGCCTGTCCACGTTAAATTTCGGTCACTGCTTGTTCAGTTTAGATTTCGAATTATTTCACGGATCGCTGAAACGTTTCACTGATATGACAGCTGAAGCTCTCAACTTTATTTCGTGGTACAACATGTTTACATTCTTGTTATATTCAGAAAACTGGCGTCAAATAAAGTGGAAGTGCGCAAACGCATTTTGTACGAACGGCAGCAAAAACCGAATTTATTGGTACGCGATCTTGCCAAGAAACTAATACAACCGAAAAGTACTGTGTTTTATGTTTGCGAATCATTTGACCAGCGCTTGACTGTGGATCGGAAGGTTGGAAATGGAACAAATCGAAACCGAGGATTTTTCGCAAACTTTTTACCATGGAACATACTATAAAATCAAAGGACTTTCCAGAAATTAAAGGTCCTTCCTAGAAGTTCTGACAACTTTCCTGAAATTCAGATTGTTTCCTAGAAATTCAGGGAATTGTCCACAAATTCAAGGAACTTACCACTAGTTCAGGGAAGTTTCCAAAGGTAAAGGGTTCTTCACAGAAGTTCTGGTATTTATCCAGAAATTCAGGGGGCTTCCGGAAGTTTACAAAACTTATCAGATTATTTTGGGTATTTTTGAGAAGTTCATAGAACTACTCAAGATGTTCAGGGAACTTCCCAAAAATTCAAGGAACTTTCCAAAAAATTAGAGAAGTTCCAATAGAGAACAGTCAAGAAATTCATGAAGCATTTCAAGAGTTTGCGGATCTTCCTAGAGGTTTAGTGAACTTCTTAGAATTTCATGAAACTTGCTAGACATATACAGAACTTCTTAGAAGTTCAGCGAACATTCAGGAGTTTCACATGATTTCAAAAAACTTCTCAAAACTTCAGGAAATGCTCACAAAAATCATGGAACTCCCCCAAAGATCAAGAAACTTTCCAAAAGGTCAGCAAACATCTCAGACGTTCAGAGAACGTCCCAGAAATTCAGAGAATTTCCCAGAAGTTCAGGGAACTTTCCAAAAGTTCGAAAAAATTCCCAGATGCTCAGGGGATTCAGGAATTTAGGAAATTTCTCAGTAGTCCTGCGATCCTCCAAGAATTTCAGAAAACTGCCCCCAAGATCGGGGAACTTTCCAGAATTTCAGAAAACGTCCCAGATATACAGGAAACTGGATTTTTTGAGCATTCGAAAAGTTTAGGAAACATTCAAAGGATTTTTCCATAGGTTCGGGGAGCTTCCTAGAACTTCAGGGATCTTTCCAGGTGAACGAGAATTTTTGCAATCGTTCCGAAACATCCCAAAAGTTCAGGATATTTATGTTTTAAGAAGAACTTAAACTTCTTACCACTCGATAATGTTTCGAACCCACCCAATACAAGAATAAAGAAACCAACTACTTTTTAATCAATTTCAGAGAATTTACACCTATTCACAATCTTGGAGATCACAAAAAGTTCTTGTACGGTTTAACAACATCTCGGTAATGTTAACTATTCCACAGAAATTCCACGGCTTTCAAGATTTTTTTTTTAATTTCTTGTAAGTTATTTAAATATGTGTGACATTCTGCTTTTTATCACAGAATATGTACCTGCTGGAAGTTAAAAAAAACTTCTGGGATGCGAAATCTGATTTTCTATGTTCCCGTCATTTCCAGAAAGTTTTTCCTATTTCATGGATGATCAGCAAACTTTTTGGAAGTTCATCCAAGTTTCCAGAAACGTTAATAATTTTTCAGCAATTCAATGAACTTCTCTAAAGTTCCATCATTTCTCTTCTCGAAAGACAGCGAGCAAACTTCATGATTATCTGGAAACTTCCAATTATTTTATTCAACTGCCGAGAAGTTTAGTCAACTTCTGGCATGTTCATTATAGATATTTCCACCCAATCTTCATAGATAATCCGAAGTTCATTAAATTCAATTTTTAGAGAGTGCGTTCAGTAAGAAATCTAGAAGGTTATATAAGTTCTGAAATGATGCAAAATAGATCCGGTATAAAACAAAATTTACATACACCAGCGATGTTTTTGCGTTTGGTCTAAACAAATAAATCCAAACCACGATTTGAACCACCGTTGCAGATGCCCTTAGAAGATCTGGCTACACGGCTGTAACAGGTGAGGCCAGAAATGAACTTATCCTTCATGTGGTGGCGAATGTGTTAATTGCGTTTGTAAGGGTGTTAAGATATGGTGAGAGAAGAATTTGGGCAGCTGTGCTCAATGCCATCTGACGTTGTTTGCCGAATTCCAGAGAAAAGAAAATGGTTTGGACAAATTTTGGCTAGAACCAAAAAGGAGCTACCAAATTTGACAACATTTGTTGAAAGTTGGCTCATCCTGTCGCACAAAATGGCGTATGTTAAATAAATGGAAAGTGTCTGGTGGTAAATCAAACTGGAAAAAGTTTGGGAGCTCAGAGATTTAGCTACGAGTAATTTATATTAACTCATCTTAACAGTCGGGAAAATAAGGCAAAAATGCGAGAAAAATTCAGGAAAAATGCAGGAATTTTTATATTAAGATTGTGTGGCCACCCTGCAATTGTTTTCTGGTTGCTACGATTGGCAGTGCATAGAAGAATTCGATATGGAGTTTTCATGATGGCCAATGTCACAAATGTAAACAATGGCTGGTAAATGGTAAACAATGGCCGCAAATTTCTCGAGAATGCTATGTTAATCATAGTGAATCACCCCACAATGATTGTACAGAAGAGGAGTTCCCTTTACATTAGAAGTGGTAGTTTACTTGAGCGAGTTTACATTTTCAAGAAATTTACAGAAGAAGCCATGGTTTACGTTTGCGACATTGGCCCTTATGAAAACTTCATGTCGAATTCATCGTTCATTTTCGCTACTGTTTAAGAACAGTTTCTACGGTACAAGGGTTGTAACTGATCCAAATAAAAATCAATTCCTCGGAACAGCTACAATTTTACCATTGGCCATGTTCATGTAACCATCCGGAAAAAAGGCATCATACTCACATGCGTCCATACCTGTTGTTGTTCTATTGATTTTATTGGATTTCTTCGGTTCCCAAACAAAGCCCGAAAACTCACGAATTCGACAGATCATGGCAGCAGTTCACTTTTATGATTTTTATTACAACAACCCGACCGTAGGTAATCTGCAATCGACAAAAGAAAACTTTAATTAAAAATCAAAAGGAAAAAAAAATATGCTCATTAAACCGTCACAGCAGTGCCTTGGGCGGTACATGTGTGTGAGTGCTCCGACGTATGAAGTTTAGAAATGTGAGAGAAATTAAAATTCCTCTCCGAAATTTAGGGGTTTTTATTGCACGTGATATTTATGACTGCTGATTGCTTTATTGCCCGACGATATATTGTACAATTTTTTCTTCTTCTCCTCTCTCTCCATCATCTGTCCGGTCCGTCCGGCACATTCAGTTTGGTTGGTCAATAACCAATGGATGCGAGAGAGGTAGAATTACGTTTACGTTCGGTTGTTATATTGCTCTCCCTTCGGAAGAACAGGCTTCAAAGAAGATCGGTGTGAGATTTTGTTTTCCGCCTAGACTGGATTCTGGATTAGGAATTGATTTATTGGTGGCTTTTTTTTTGTTTTTTTCTTCATCTCGAAGTTGGAGGAATTTCGGGTAGAACCGGTCACCTTCCTCGCTGATTGGAGGTGCTTTTACCGACGACTCTCATTCCGACAGGCTCAGCTCCAGCAGCGTCCGTGAGATTATGCTAAGTGCAACGCGGTTATTACAGAGCTGCAGCAATCATTATTTGTAACGTGCGCGTGCATCTGCGTCACTCGAAGCGTCCGTCCGAATCACGTCTCTGTTTTCAATAAACACCAATTTAAAATTCATTTCATTCATCCAGTTAACCACGGCGGCGGTACATCACCGCATCAGAGCGCAGCGTGCGGCTTTGGCATGAAAATCGCATACAATTTTCGCTCGGAGATGGCGACGACGACGACGACGACGGACGGACGTGGCCGGGGTTGTTTCAATCAGTTGAAGTACCCAGTACCAGCATCAGCTCTGGATGATCTCGACGGTGTGACGTTGCGATTGGATTGGGGGCGGGAAGCGGCCAAGTGACGGTCACGAGGCCACATCCAATCTGCGCTGCGGTCGTCGGGTTAGATTCGCTGCAGAGGAAGAGAGCGAGCAATGAGCGTGCAAAAAAAAAATAACCCCGACAATAACAAGTACTCGCACTTAGAGGCCGCGCGCCGCTTCAGGACACACATAATCAAACCGAGCTCTAATTGAATAATTTCTATTAAAATGAAGTTCAATTATGTTAATTCATCGAGCTTGGCATGGCGGTCGGTGGGCAACCGGGACCAGCATCGGCGGTGAATCGAGTCAAGCTACATACACGCAGCATTAATTCGAGTCATTACTCGGATATTGTACTCGCGGCAGGGCAGGGCAGGTCGACCGATCGGCTGGATGAACCTCCGAAAGTCGCCGAGTGTGCATGCTTTCGATCGTTTTCAATTATTTTCTTCGGCATTGAGAGATCGGCTCAGAGGAAGGGGGTAAAACTGCCAATAATAATAATAATAATCTTAAATCATTTACAAGAGGTTCAGCGCGCGAGAAATTCTATTATTATCCGGGCATCAAGCTGTTCGAGTTAGACCTGTGCGCCGATCGATGTTGAATCGGCGGCGGCGTATTTTCGGTATTTTCAAAAGGCGGCGGTGGCGGCTGTTTGGCTTTCACGTGCAATGTTAAGACTAACGGATCACTCCAAGTCTTATATATTGATAGACAGGCCCGATATCTATCGTGTTATAAAGGGTTTTCCGATCAAAATTTGATCAAACAGTAATATGTGTGAATCGATCAAAGTTTTTAATAATAAGTCAAATTATTTCATTTTTTTTAAGTTCATTTAATACAGAATACAGGAGAAATATCCAGCTGAGCTTCCTTTTTACCGAATGCGAATTGCCGGGTCTTTCGTTTAACACCAGGCATAAGATTTTGTACAGTCTCCTTGTCCACTTTAGTCGCCACAGAACGCCAGTTTGCCTCGAACTGTTTCTTGCTCACAACAGCTTTTTGAGTCTTCTTAAGGTTCCGCTTGACGATGGCCCAATATTGTTCGATTGGGCGGAGCTCTGGCGTGTTGGGAGGGTTTTTGTCCTTGGACACCACTTGAACGTTGTTGGCAGCATACAACTCCATGACCTTTTTTCCGTAATGGCAAGATGCCAAATCCAGCCAAAATAGAACGGAACAATTGTGTCGCTTCAGGAAAGGCAGTACACGTTTTTGTAGGCACTCGCTCAGAGAAATTTCCTGGTTGACGGTTCCGTTCGCACTGTAAACGTTGCTCTTCAAGCCACAGGTACAGATGGCCTGCCATTCCTGATATTTCTTCGCGAACTTTGACAGCTTGATGTGCTTGAAAATTTATGCCAGCTTTTCCCGGCCGTTTGCCGTATAAAATTCCTGTCCAGGAAGCTGTTTAAAGTCTGCCTTGACGTAAGTTTCATC
The DNA here is from genome assembly GCA_034211315.2 of Aedes japonicus. Classification (NCBI taxonomy): domain Eukaryota; kingdom Metazoa; phylum Arthropoda; class Insecta; order Diptera; family Culicidae; genus Aedes; species Aedes japonicus. The sequence goes on from JASCZW010014720.1 coordinate 8,681, forward strand.
GTCCTGTACCACGCAATCAAACTTCATCAGTATCGTCGTGTACAACTTTCGCGATCGTGCTTTGGCCAACATGTTATGTTTATCGTCGCGTTTTGGAGTCACCACTTTCTTGTAGGTCGACAGTCCATCTCGTTGTTTAGCTCTATCCACGGTTGAAGGCGCCACTCCAAGATTCTTTGCGACATCTTGGACGGAGAGGTTGGGGTTCCGCTCGAAACAGTGGGCAACTCTTTTTGTCATTGCTGTGGCCTCCAGCTTTCCTGGCCGTCGACAAACGTTCACCGAACACTTTTAATACGTTGGTAACAGTTGGTTCAGCCACATTCAAAGATTTCGCCAACTTGGCGTGAGAGTAGTTAAAATTTTAATGCGTTGCTACTCTTCCGTTGACGACATTTTGATAACTGAAGTGCTAATTTAAAAATCAAAATAGAGGCATGATGCTACACGCACATAAAATAAGGGTGTGCACAATTTTTTAATGCACGATGAAAGGAAATGAGTTAAGTTTAAGTCGACCAAATTTTGATCGAGACACCCTTTATGACTCAGGTCGATGAATTGACGTGGAACAGTATGTGTACAAATATATGAGACTTAACATTTAAGAATTTGTTCATCACAAGTCGACGGGGAATTCGGCTTATGTCTTCATTAATAAACTTAACCAGATTCAGAAACGTAAATATACGCTAATTACTTAGCAAATAGAATAAAATTGTCATTATTATGCAAATATGAGAAAATGTTCTAATGAGGGTCTATGGATCTAAAATTCGGCCTATCGCAAAGGCTCAGTAGGGATTCTTTGTCCTGAAACTAAGAGTTAAGTTTTTAATATCTAAGAATCTAAAAATCTAAAAAATCTAAAAATCTAGAAATCTAAAAATCTAAAAATCCAAAAATCCAAAAATCCAAAAATCTAAAAATCCAAAAATCTCAAAATCTCAAAATCATAAAATTCTGAAAATTTACAAATCTTGAAATCTAAAATCTGAAAATCTAGAATTCTAAAAACCTAAAAATCTAAAATTCCTAAAATCTAAGAATTTGTTCATCACAAGTCGACGGGGAATTAGGCTTATGTCTTCATTAATAAACTTAACCAGCTTCAGAAACGTAAATATACGCTAATTACCTAGCAAATAGGATAAAATTGTCATTATTATGCAAATATGGGAAAATGTTCTAATGAGGGTCTATGGATCTAAAATTCGGCCTATCGCAAAGGCTCAGTAAGGATTCTTTGTCCTGAAACTAAGAGTTAAATTTTTAATATCTAAGAATCTAAAAATCCATAGATCTATAAATCTAAAAATCTAAAAACCTTAAAATCTAAGAATCTAAAAATCTAAAAATCTCAAAATCTTAAAATCTTAGAATCTCAAAAACTAAAATTCTGGAAATCTAAAAATCTAAAAATCTGAAAATCTGAAAAAATTAAAAATCACGATCTCCAAAAAATCCAAAAAACAAAAAACCTAAAAATTTAAAAATTCAAAAATCTACAAATCTACAAATCTAAAGATATAACAATCTAAAGATTTAAAAAATTTAAAATTTAAAAAATCAAAAAATCTTAAAATCTTAAAATTTAAAAATCTCGAAATTCTAAAAAACTAGAAATCTCAAAATCTAAATATCTAATAATCTAAAAATCGCAAAATCTAAAAATCAAAAATTCCAAAATCCAAAAAGTATAAAAATCTAGAAAATCTAAAAATTCTAAAATCTAAAAATCTCAAAATCTCAAAATCTCAAAATCTCAAAATCTCAAAATTTCAGAATTCTGAAAATCTAAAAATCTAAATATCTTAAATTTGAAAAACTTTTAGTCCATAAATCTTAAAATCTAAAATCTAAAATCTTTAAATCTTGAATTCTTAAAACCTAAAAATCTAAAAACCTAAAAATCTAAAAACTTAAAAATCTAAAAATCTAAAAATCTTAAAATCTTAAAATCTCTAAATATCTACAAATCTCAAAATCTGAAATCTTAAAATCTTTAATTCTAAGAACCTTGAACTCGTAAAATTTAAAAATCTTTAAATCTCAAAATCTCAAAATCTCAAGTATCTGAAAATATAAAAATATAAAAATCTAAAAGTTGGAGACTAAAAATCTAAAAATCTTCAATCTAACAATCTTAAAATCTGAGAATAGGTATAAAATTCTTAAAATCTAAAAATCTAACAATCTTAAAATCTAAAAATATGAAAATCTGAAAATCTAAATATCTTATCATCTTAACATCTAAACATCTAAGGATCTCAAAATTCAAAGCTCTAGAAATCGGAAAATTGGAAAATCAAAAAATTAAAAATCGAAAAATCAAAAAATCTCAAAATCTAAAAATATTATAAAATCTAGAAATCTTAATATCTATTTTTTTTAAATAGAAAATTTAGATATCTGAATATCAAAATATGTAAGATTCTCAAGATCTTAAAATCTAAAAATCTTAAAATCGGAAAATCTGAAAATCCAAAAATCTCACCATCTGAAGATCTAAAAATCTGGAAATCCAAACTAAAAATCTAAAAACATTAAAAAATCTAAAAATCAAAAAATCGAAAAATTTCAAAATCTGAACATCTTAAAATTTAATAATCTAAATATCTTAACATCTTAAAATCTAAATACCTTAAATTCTAAAAATCTAAAAATCCAAGAACCTTCAAATCTAGAAATCTAAAAATCTTAGACTTAAAATCTTAAAATCTAAAACTCTGAAAATCTAAAAATTGAAAAGTCGAAAAATCTAAAATCTTTAATCTAAAAATCAAAAAATCAAATAATCGAAAAATTGAAAAACCGAAAAGCCAAGAAACCGAATAATCTCAAAATCTAAATATCTCAATTTTTAAAAATCTTAAAAACTTATAATCTTAAATTCTAATAATCTTCTTAAAATCTTAATTTCTCAAAATCTAACTATCTCAAAATCACAGATTAAAAAAATCTTAAAACCTTGAAATCTAAAAATCTGAAAATCTAACAATCTAAATATATAAAAATTTAAAAATTCTGAGATTTTGAAACTCGGCCTTATTATTACACTCTCTTATTTACACTCTTTGAATCTTCTGGCAAAATATGAGTGCTATCGGTTTAAAATGAACCTGACAATAACAGAAGAAAACCCGCCAAAGGCCATCATTTCCCTTATCTAAAAATCTGAGAATAAAAATAAACAAATATCTAAAAAAATATGATTAAAAAATTTAAGAAACTCCAAGTATCAGAACCTTAATAAATAAACAATAAAAAAATCCAAATTGCCATATTAATCATATATTCAGGAGCTTAAAGATTCAAAGATAAATCAAATGTGAAAAAGTTCAAATCAAGAGCAGTGAAATAAACCGAACTCGCCGGCGTCGGTGTTGCAGTGGCACGTGAGGATTTTGAAGGCAATATATGTTTCTACGGTAGTTCGAGACCTCCTTCTCTCTTAGGGAGGGAAAGGAGGAGGGGGGCTCTCATACAGATGAAACACAAGTTTCTGCATAACTCGAGAACTAAGCAAGTAAATGGAACCACATTTGGCAGGTGGAGGTTTATCAAGGCAAGAAATGATTGAAAGGTGACTCGAGACCCCTTCCTTTTCTGAAAGAAGGGCTCATATACAAATGAAACACAAATTTCTGAATAATCGAGAACTTATCAAGTAAATGGATTTTTGGCGTGTGGGGGGAAATTTTTTCTTGAGTCTCTCCGTGTGAGCAAAGATACCTATAAATTATTTAAAAATATAAGGGGAAGTGGGGTAAAACCAGCCATATCTTCGTTCACAGAACCTCTCTTCGATTCTCCAAAAAAAATCACATTGGACTTGTCCTATTTTGTTGATCTTGATCGGAGTCGCGGAGTCGGAGCGACTCCTATAAATTATTCAATAATATAAGGAGAAGTGCGGTAAAATCAGCCACATTTTTGTTCAAAGAGTCGTGCGGTGGTTGAAACAGCTTCTATTCGATTCTTCAAGAAATTTTACATAGGACTAGCCTTAATTGGTTGATTTAGAGCCAGTCCGAGCAAAGATATCTATAAACTATTCAAGAATACAGGGGGAAGTGGGGGTAAAACCAGCCATGTCTTCGTTCACCGAGCCGTGCGGTAGTTGAAACAGCTTCTAATCGATTATCCAGGAAATTTAGCACTAAATTGTTGATCTTGAGGCTCTCCGAGCAAAGATATCTATAAATTATTTAAAAATATTAAGGAAAGTGGGGTAAAATCAGCCATATTTTGGTTAACAAAGCCGAGCGGTGGTTGAAACAACCTCTATTCGATTCTCCAAGAAATTTAACATTGGACTTGTCCTATTTTGTTAATCTTGAGCGACTCCGAGCAGCGACTGCTATAAATTATTCAATAGTATGAGGGGAAGCGGGGTAAAACTAGCCATATTTTTGTTCAAGGAGCCGTGCGGTAGTTGAAACAGCTTCTATTCGAGTATCCAGGAAATTTCACATGGGACTAGCACTATTTGGTTGATCTTGAGGCGCTCCGTGCAAAGATATCAATAAATTATTTAAAAATATAAGAGAAAGTGGGGTAAAACCATCCATATCTTCGTTCACAGAGTGGTTGAAACAACCTCTATTCAATTTTCCAAGAAATTTAACATGGGAATAGCACTATTTTGTTGATCTTGAGCCTTTCCGTGCAAAGATGTCTATAATTTTTTCATGAATATAAGGGGAAGTGGGGTAAAATAAGCTCTATAACTCCACAGCCATATCCGTGCGGTGATTGAAATCAGTTATATCCGATTCCCCAAAAAATTTCCAAGCGGAAACGGCGATGTTTACAAGCCGCGCTTAAAAGCGACAAAAGTTACAGACTTTTTCCTTAGTTTTCATCAGTTCTTGCCCACTGTGGTTCGATGATGTAAGCATGCGATGGAAATTTTCTCGACATTTAAGGCGGACATTTCACTATTCTTAAATTCAAACTTACTCGCGAAATTGCCAAAAGTCGAAACACGAAAACGTACACTGAAGTTTCTACACGCTCAAACAACCTCTTTTTCATTTGTATTACTGTCCCTTTTTTGCTCACGAAAAATTTACCCAATTGAGGTAAAAATTGGAACAAATAAATAAATTAAGATTGTTCCAATTTTTACGAAAATTGAGTAATTTTTCCGTGAGAAAAAAAAGGGACAGTAATCCAAATTAAAGAGAGGCTGATTTGAGCGTCAAAGCTGATCTCTATTTCACACGCACACCCTCTGGATCAATGACAGCTATATAAGGTCTGGCCCAGTAGCCACAACAATATTAGTGAAATAAGCAAAATTCGCTCATGACACTAATACCACTGCACTCCTTGCGCACTCTACACAAAAGCTCGCAAAGTGCTACGTCATACTATTTATTTGAATTCGTTTAATCCGTGATTGTTTATTGTATGCGCTAGAAAACTTCCGCTAGAAACAACCGATTCCAGAAAATTGGCTCTATATCGCTACTCGATTGTCAAGTCCCAGTTTGTGTTGCAAAAATTCAATTAAATCAGTTAAATTCACTATAAATGATCCATGTTGTAGGGAGGAAATGCTTATGCTCAATAAATGGCATTTGTATCATGAATATCTCCACAATTCAGTATTTATAAAAAACGTTTGAACCGATAAAAGTTCAATAGTGTTACGTCATCATTCGTCGGTTCATCAATGTTTACATTATTTTTGCTTCCAATAGAAGCAAGCCGTGCGTTGCCCCAGACCTTATATAGATGTCATTGCCTCTGGATGGCACATCTCATCGAGATGTCAAAATTTGTCATCAGTAATCAGGCAGGTTCCTGAAGGGCTAATGAACTTAACTGATGAACTTAACGGCGGCGCGGGCAAAAAATGCAGCGGCGGCGGTGCTGCAAAATCGTCGGCTGCGGCTCACAGATCTAATTCGATTCCCATCTCCCTCATCAAGCCACGGTTTTAGCCGTTGCACTCCCTATACTTCTGGATAAGTAACATCATCCCAGAAATGGATGGATGGGGAACGATCGGCGATCAGCGAGCGATATTTAAATGCGATTCACAATAATAACGCCAAGTAATCGAAACATTTTCCTCTCCCCCGACGGCCACGACGTCTTCCATCCTAAAATTTCTTCTTCTCGTTCTTTCTTTTCGCTGATACCGTGTATTTATTGGAATAATTCAAACAGAGATTTCCTTGAAATAAACAATTAGTTACCTCCCCACACACAGAGTGGCGAACACATTCAAGCATCAGCACTATCGCTAATCGATGAGCGATTTTTGCTGTTTTCGGGGTTCGAATTTGAGCTGCCACACACATGGTTTATCGGTGGTTGGTGTGGTCACTACTCGGCCCAGGCTCAGGCTCAAGCTCGAGGTTTATGTTTCAGGAAATGGTGCCACACTATTCACGTTCGGCCAGAAAACCCAGGAGTGTTTAGTTCGAGTGTGCAGCGCACTACTACTGTTTAGAGAGGAAGATTGTGAGAACCGATTAGCGCCGGGGTGGGCAATTTCGGACGATTTTTACCACCGATTATGGGTAATTTGACGCTGGAGTTTTGTTTTTTTTTTCGCTAGTCGCGATGAGGGAAGCTGGAGCTAAACATTTTGCTACTTGCAAATTTTTTTCTATTGTGGCTGGCGAACCGAACCAGTAGCTTGCAAGTGTCATTCGAAAATGTGTTGATAAACTTTTTTTTCCACACAGGAAGCGACGAAAGCTTCCATTCAAGCCATCGAAAGACACAAACAAAGCTACTGATCGTAGGTCAGCGACCTGGCTCGAACCATTTCGCCACCGGTTCCCCCGGACTTTGCTAACAACTGCCAAAAGACCGCATGTCAAATGCCGACCCAACCTCGGCACCGGCTGCCCCCCTTTGTGGACGGAAGTAATAAACTTGAGCGAAATAGAAATTAGCCAGTTTGCCACCAGGTCACATCGACGAAATCGAACGAAACGGAGGGGAGGGTATCGATTTCACCTGATCATCACCGCAGCGCAACCGAATGAGACAGGCTGACTGACTGGCTGACGCCTGGAGATTTACTTTCATCCGTCCGATCGGTGAACTCTACGAAATCCAAACGAAAGAACGAGGGAAACCCTCCGAGAAACAAAATAAATGTGGTAATTAAAATTCAAACAGTCTGCGGAGCGAGCGCGCTAAGTGAAGCTGTTGGTACCCCCTCCCCCTTGGTTACGCTTCTGTTTTCGATTACCTCAGCCATCATATGTCGACCGCCGAACGTAAACTACACATACCCACGACGAGAAAGTCATCTCTCTTAAGACCCCCCCTCCTCTCTTTTCGACGTGTCTTTTTTTTTCTTTTTTCTCGGACGCCATTTTCGTCTAATCCAAAATTGTAGTTCGACAACAATACCGCAAGAGCAGCGCTCAACCACCACCCCAAAGTAATCACTCTTTTCTTGTGCTCTCGTTCCCTCTGTTGGGTCCGTCAACATGTTTCTGTGAAAGTTGCTACTTAGTTTGGCATTTTTTTTTTTTGCGCGCTTAAAATCTTTTATGACTTCACCCTGGCTTCTGTCATCATCAGAGGGGGTTCAACTGTTCGGACGGATCATGTAACAAGTACCGCTACAAGGGAGCCGACCGCAACGGACTGCTGGCTGGTCGGATTGTGCAACAAGTGCATCGATTTGGCCGGTGTCCGTGACGCTGGAGATAACCTCGCGGAGATAAATTTGACCGATTTGAACATTATTAGCCACCTGAAATCTACCGCTTTTGCTCGATGGCACGACATCTGGATTTCGCTACGAACGCGCAGTAATTTATCATCTGCGTGCGAGTCGCGATCCCCGAAAAGTCGGAATAGCGTTTCAGTTTCAAATAATTATGCCTTCCGAGTATGTACTAATGGCTGCGCGTCCAATTGAATGCTACTTGGAACCCGTTGGCAACTTTGTGTGTGTGTCACCATCAGCAATTTGGACCGAACTGGGACGAAACACTGGTGTGCACGGGTTTGAGGGGACGGGGGGATTTCGTGTTCGCCCCGTTCAGTTGGAAGTTTACTTTCTTCGGTTATTTTCTTTTTCAGAAGGAACAGGTCTACTGAATGATGTTCAGTTTCGTTCAATGTATAACAAGTGGCTAAAGACTGTACTCAAAAAAATGAGACACACAAAATTGATCGCAAAAAATTAATTTTTAGACGGATTATGGCTAAGTTTATACTTAACTTAGTTATTGGATCGCCTCTTCACGGCCGAATGCCATATCAATTTCAAGGGGTAAGTGGCCAATTGTATTCCGAGCTGAAATTCAAGCAATTCTGGAATGTTCTGTTTTTCAAATATATGCATTATGTCGAAAATTCAAGCAGCTCTAAAATCTTTAAAGTCAGCAACATACAATTTCAAGCATGTTTGGGAATAAGCTGAAATGACCTACCAACCAACTTCGAGTGTTTCCGATTTAATTGAATTTAAACTTACTTACTTCACTTCAGATCATTGAACAATTTATAGATATACTTTGCTCGGAGTCACTCAAGATCAGCAAACTAGGACTATTCCTATGTGAAATTTCCTGAAAAATCGAGAACAGGCTGTTCCAACCACCGCACGGCTCTGTGAAGAGAGATATATCTATAAATTATTCAATAATATAAAGGGAAGTGGGGTAAAACCAGCCATATTTCTGGTCACAAAGTCGTGCGGTGGTTGAAACAGCTTCTATTCAATTTTTCAGAAAATTTCACATAGGAATAGTCCTATTGTGTTGATCTTGAACGACTCCGAGCAAAGATATTTATAAATTATTCAATAATACAAGGGAAAGTGGGTTAAAACCAGCCATATCTCTGTTCACAAAGTCGTGCGGTGGTTGCAACAGCTTTTATTCGATTTTTCAAGAAATTTTACATAGGAATAGTCCTATTTTGTTGATCTTGAACGAGTCCGAGCAAAGATATCTATAAATTATTCCATAATATAAGGAGAAGTGGGGTAAAACCAGCCATATCTCTCTTCACAGAAGCGTGCAGTGGTTGAAACAACCTGTATTCGATTTTACAGGAAATTTCGCATAGGACTAGTTGTATTTTGTTGATCTTGAGCGACTCCGAGCAAAGATATCTATAAATTATTCAATAATATAAGGGGAAGTGGGGTAAAACCAGCCATATTTACACACGTTTTATCCACGAAAGCAAGTTTTTTCCACTGATGCAAAAATAATGTGGACTAAAGAGTCATTTTTTAAAAGGGCGTTAGCATTTTGAACAGCACTTCAATTAATAATTTGTAGCTCGAAAACCTTTGGTTGTACAAAAAAACTGTCTAAGAACAAGTTGTGGCCGTATGCGTGAAAGTTGTGAAAAAATACACACCGAAAAGAAAACAGGAAAAAAAACGAAAATTTACATAAAAATTTAAATATTTAAATATAATTTTTCAATATTTTGATTTTTTTTTGTTTTTCTATTGTGAAAACTTGAAACTATTAGGCAAATTTAAGTGAAGATTCTAGGATGGAGAAGTGGCAGAGAAAAAAGTTTCTAGAACATCATATTTTGGTATATTTCTCAAAATTTTAATATTTGCAAGAATAAACCTATTTCGATGATAAAATCTGATGTTTGAAGTCCTATAAAACTTTTCAACTTTCAATGATAATCTTCGTAAGAGCATCCGTTTTCGAGATATTTCCGATTTAATTTTATCATATTCGAATAATATTCGAAAATACGACCTTTTTTTAGATTTTTCGCGTTTCTTCAGTAACTACAAAACGTTTTGCGAAATGTTTGTTAAGTTTCCTACAACTCTTTCTTTGACAGGGCTATGGGGATATGGGGTAAAATGGTTCAAACAGTATTTTTAAAATTTTCTTTTAACATATGCCTGTTTTGCTTCTCATTGTGTACTGTATACACTGTGTGTAAAAACTTGAAGCTCTAACGTCAGTTTTGGAGAAAACTCTAGGGTGGAGAGATCTGAAGTGAAAATTTGTCTCTAAGGTCAACTTTTAAAGCATTTTTAAAATGTCAACTATTTGACTAAATAAATGTGTTTAAATGTTGCAGTATATTTTCAGCAGAAAATACAGCCTTTTTATAAATTATTCGTGGTTCTCCAGTATCACGAAAAAACTTTTTTCGAAATATGCGTTTAGTTTTAGACAACTCACTCTTAGCCAGCAAGACGATTTTATAAGCAGCATAAGAAATAGGGGGAAATGATTGAAAAAACTTTTCTTAAATTTTAGTTTACTTTTATTTCCAATTTATCATGCGCATACCTAAGTACACATATTGTTTCTACATTTAACAAACAAATGTATCATTTTCCGAAAAATCACACACTTTGACAACTTTGCCATTGCTTAAATTATTTTTCGTGTGTCTCAAAAATGAGGATTGTTCGGTTTTTATATAATAATGGGTGACCAATTTTTCTAACTTTTCGGTGGGCAAAATATCTTTTCCTGGTTTTTTTGTTGCGTATATGTGACATAATCTGTATTACCTGAACCGTTCATTCAATCATTTTGCGGTCAAACAGAGAGTAGCATAAAATTTATTGTACATTTCGAAAAACCAACTCTTGTTTTTGGAGAATCTAGAAAAACTTATTAAAAGGTCGCATTTTCGAAAACTATTCGAGTAGAATAAAATTAAATCGCAAATATCTCGAGAACGAAGGTCATCATAAGGAGCTTAAAACTTTTAAAGTTCTTCAAAAATCAGATTATATAATCGTTTACTCCCGCTAATATTAAAACTTTGAGAAGTGCACCGAAAATTGATGTTTTAGAAAAAAAAATCCCTGATATTTTTCTAGCCTAGAGTCTTCGTTAGATTTTGCGTAATAACGTAATGAGTTTTCATGATCAAAAACTTAAGAAAAAAACAAAAAAAATTTTTTTTTGAGATATTTAAATTTTCATGTTTACTATCGATTATCTTCCGTATTTTTTTTTCTCTCAGTGTATATTTTTTGACAAACTACACACATAGGGTCAAAACTTGATCCTTGATAGTTTTTTTGTACAATCAAAGTTTTTGGAGCTACAAATTATTATTTGAAGTGCTATTCAAAATGTTTACGCCCTTTTAAAAACTTACTCATGAGTCGCAAAAATCTATGTAAACGCGAAAAATGCTCAGTCCTCTAAGGCAAACGTGTATACAAAGTTTCATTCAAATCAAACAATATCGAAAATAATTTTCCACATTTCCAGGTCATTTTGGCTGAAAACGCTAGAATGTGTACAATCACTCCAAAAGTTATCTTGTAGTAACCGTCAATTTGTACTAGGTTCCTGGTCCTGATAGGAATCGATGGGAACAAGAGAGCTGATGAACTAGCTGTTTTGTACCAGTCTAACACCGGTTGCGCGTAGTGGTAGGATGCCAAATCCGGCAAAATAGCGTCTTGCCTCCATGAGACCCCAGAAACGGCAACGGGCGCATCTGGAGGTACTCATCTCGATAGATTTGCCAATTAATGATGTGGCAACGTAAACCGCCTACCCCGGCAAACCGTGTTTAGTTTGTCGATCCGGTTTGATGCCTTTCTGACCTTGTAGACGTGGAAGCCGGAACGTTTCATCGATTTTTCAAAAAACAAGATGAAAAGCTCCGCCTTAGGAGGTTCGGTCAACCCTTCAACAAAGTCTATACCTTCCTTGACTTTACCGGATCAGCTTCCTTCGGTTTTTTTTCAACGGCACTTCGGTTTTCGGTTTTCTGCCGCCGCTGGGTTTCCTTGAATGACGTCACTAGCCGAAATACCGTCGAATGATGGAATCCCAGGTATTTTCCGACCCATCTGTGGGGCGACGTCGGGTTTTTCACGACGGCGCACATAACTTTTCTTGTTCCAATCCATCTCGATAACAAATTATGATATATGTTGCTAACGTAAAAATTACACTCTTAGCTAGTATCAGTCAAAATTTCACCAATGTCATCAATGTGAAGTCGAAGAAGAAAAACTGAATAAATGAAGCAGATGAAATTGGAAGAGGCACCACGGAAGAAGCGAAACAGAGGAAAGAAGCGAAAAAAGTTAAGTAAAGACAACATGCAAGGACAACATTTTAAAGAATGTCGAAAATCAAGAAAAGCGTAGTTTATTAAAAGGAACAATAAAATTCGAAAACAGAAACGAAAGAGCAGAAGCCGAATAAGTTGAAGCACTAATGGAAGAAGGGGAACAAAAGGAAAAATGCGGAAGAAGACAAGCAGAGGAAGAAAAGTGGAAGTAGAAAAGCAAAAAAAAAAGAGGAATGCAAAGTCGAAGACTCGTAATAATCAAGTAAAGTTAAAGCAAACCAACCAAGAGATACATGGGGAACTAGAGAATCGTAAAACGAGAACCGGAATAAGATAAGTTGTAGAAGAGATGTTGAAGAATAAATGTTGAAAAAGGAGGAAATAAAGAGAAGTGGGAAAAGCAATATTGGGGGAATTGTATATGAAGTTTTAATGGATTAGATAATTTCGTAAGACACGAATGCACTCTTCTGGTGTAGACCGTCACTAATAATTAAAAAAACTTTTTTGACCGGAAAAAAAACTATTTAAAAAGCGTGCTGGTATGGTATCAGACTTATTCGGTGAATTTTGTCCACGACGACATGAATCCATCGAACTACCTCCCTACGTGCAATCAAAACTTAGAAGAACGTGGCGAAGTGGGAACTCAGAAAGACCAACGATAAAGTAAAAGATGCAACTGACATGCGTAGGAAGTGAAAAAAAAGCGTAATTGTCAAGAATATTGCCAAACTACCTCCAATACTTCCACTCTGTACACTGAAAATTAATTTTAGTTAATATTACGGAATCAAATATAATACGAAACTATTCGTTGTTTTCTGCAACGGAACTGATCCGTTGTTTTTATGAAGATACCTTCGTAATTATTGGGAATCGATCCTGGATTTTCAGACAGAGCTGATACTGAATCCGTGGTTGATCGTACTAGGCCGTGATGACTCGTGAGATGATACTTGATTATTGAGTATGGAATTAAAACTCTCGACAGTGTTTTAACTTTTATTTTGGGATAAATAAATAATTTCCCGCCCGTCCCAACGATTGGCTGGTCTTCACGAAATTCATTTCGTGCATTTTACAAAAAGTGTAATGATATCATTTTACCAGCTAAACCATTTTGAATGTTTCATACAATGTACGGAAAGAGTAAAAGCTAATTTCGAAAATAAATTTTCAGTGTAAAAGATACGAAAAAAATCCTAGAAATGCAAGAAAAAACTTCCTTAAAGTACATAGAAAAATATCCCACACTCAGGCAAATAAGTTTAAAAATTTCATAAGGTTTAACTTATGAACGATGATTTCGAATTTCATAGGCCTATCTTAAGAATGCATTTGGTTTCACACGAAGTTGTTCTTGTACGCCTCTAAGCTTTCCTGTTTACAAGTGTTACTATATACTAGTGAACAAGTCACTGGACCTATAACCTCATCGTTCAAGGTTCGAATGCATTGTTATTTTTACAACATCAATATATTTCCTAAGGCAAATTAATGAAATTCATACTGATTTACCGTAGCATATAGTCATCATGCATTCA
>JASCZW010014721.1:0-22259 GCA_034211315.2 Aedes japonicus
ATTGAGAACGTGCATTACTCTGGATGGCTTGATGTCAATAGTTTCCCATCAAATTTGTAGAAAATAAAACACGACAAACGTGGCATAATTTATTACTTTAATGACTAAACGTCTATGGTGCCGGAACTTAATAAGTACCTCAATTGGTAACCAAATGTGAGGTAAGGGTTTGAAAATTCAAATCCATATTCAAATGGTTTTGCTTTCTTTTCAAATTGTGTGTAATTCGTCATTCATTTTCTTCTTTTTTCATCATTTTTTTGGTGCTTAGAGTGCACCAATTGACATTTTTTAAGGAGCGCCATATACGACTGTCGGCTTTACGGTAAACTATTTGATCAGTTTTCCATTTATCAAGTTGATTTTGAGTAACGAACAGCGGTTGCAGATGGGAATTTTGTTTAAATATCATCTACGTTTGAGCCAAAGGGTGAAAGAATTTTATGAAACTTTATTCACGCATAAAGTTTTTGGATATAACGTTACATTAAAAGTGGACAAAAATTGCCGATTTTGCATTGGGTTTACCTTTACCGCACGACAAAACCACCCATGCAGCAACAATCATAGTAACCCATGAGTCAGCAGACAAAATCGACAACTCTATCAGTCGAATTCTGGCGTAACCGTAAACAAAACGGTGAAACAACTCGTACAAGAAATTGTGCGCGTTCAAAAACAGGCACACCACCGCGACGAAAACGGACATCGTGTGGCGCCACGGACACCGCCCTTTCGGCACCAACACAACATCTTGGCACTATTGAATAACAATCAAACATCGAAAACAACCCAGTTCCGGACGGCCGACGACTCCCAGGCGACAAGCTCCAAGGAGGGCTGAAGAAGGAAGACCGAGGGAAAGAGTGGCTACGTCGCTGGCGTGCGCTTGGCCAGGTCGATTAACCAGTAATGAAAGCGGCTGGGCGAACAGGACATGCCTTCGGGAAGTCGGAGGTCATCCTGGTTTCAGGCTGCGGGCAACGCAACGACAGCGGCTGAGCGAGATGGTCAACTCGATTTTCCCGGCGAAATCGCGACGTGGCGGTTGTGATGGACGAGCAGACCCCTGTCCTCGCTGGACTGGCGGGACACTACGCATTTTACTCCCGGAAGTGAGCCCGAGGGTGAACTCATTCCCCACGCCAAGTTCCCCAAGAAGGTGATGCTGTGGCTGACAATCATCGAGAAAGAGAGCCGGAGCCGCGTTTCTTTCGCTACGGAAATGCCTTCCGGAAGTTGCGTCGTTCATCAAGAAATATCATAAGGGTGAAGGCGCGGTGCTCTGGCCGGATTTGGTGTCGGCCCACTACTCGAAGCGATCGTTGGAGTAGATTTAGCGGTTGAATATCGATGTGATACCCACGTCAGCGAACCCGCCCAACGTCCCCCAGCTGCGTCCCATCGAGAATATCTAGGCCAACCTGAAGCGTAAGATCTACTCCAACAATTTTGTCGCGAAAACTGAGGAGGAATTGATGATAAAACGAAAGAACTCAAAAACATGCGTACACGCATTGTTGTCGTCCGCCATGGCGAATGTTTCGGTTAACTGCCGGAAGGCCACTCGCAATGGCGTAGATTTTTTTGCAAATAAGCTCAAATAATTACCTTCCATGGGAAATTGATCAAATGCAATTATCTGTCTGAGATATTCTTTTATCATCATCCAAAAGAGTCCGTTTTTAGTGCAAACGTTTGCACAATGAGAAATTGAAGAGTAGAAGGAAACAAAAGAAGCACTCCCAATCAAAACGCTGATAGGGGGAAATACAACAATCAAAGATGTCAAGTCTATCATAAAGATAATAATGCAATTCCAAAAGAGTGAGTCTTATGGTGGACCAGCGAAATATATGGTAAAGACCAAACCAGTTGTAACATTATATGCAGTGGTGGTCCTATAATTATACTGAAGTTGGTTGAACTATATTCTTTTTTTGTGTTATGTGCACCCTATCGTTCATAGTCTTTTCATTCATAGTATTTTTAATGCACCATGCACAACCGTTTTTAATGTATGGAGGTTAACAGATTAAAAAAGCGTTTGAAAATCCCCGGATGAAATAGCAAACCTTCTGGATCGCTCCAGAAGGTTGGTTTATGACGCGATTTATTACGTTCAACGCAACATCAAACTGGAGTTCTGAAAATCCAATGGAAAGCACGTGCGAGAAAGTCACCGGAAACGGGAACAAATAACTTGATAAGTGGCCTTGGTATTTAAAAGCTCAAGAATTAAGAGGTAAAATACCTGAGGATAATACCATAAAATTGTTGCCAAAATGTTATGCAAATATCAAGTTGAGGTAAGTCAATACCAACACAGTAATGAGAATCTCAACTTCCATCGAAGCGCTCTTATTAAAGGACATGTGCAGTAAGTAATACACATTAGGGTTTTCGTCTGGTAGTTTTGTTAAAAATAAGGTTAGTAAACTCACAGTATATTATTGCATGTTAATTGGTTTCCACAGTTATCGAAATTTGGGATGTGTACTGTCTTTTACATGATGTATTTCAGGTCTACAGGTCATCAGGTATAGTAAAATAATTTGAAGTTTATGGTCTCTTTTTTCCTCATGGCTATCATACTTTTTCTGGTTCTTAATGAATCGCATAGGATTCTCTACAATTGCACCAAAACAGCACTCCGTAGTGCGGCTGAAGATCGAGTACCTTCAAATGATGTTATATATTATCCATTCTCATTTAATAAATTATTTCAGCACACATTTGGAATCAGTTTTGCATTCAATACCTCTTAAAGACTGTATTCGATGAAATTTGGACACACGCAATTGTTCGTAACTTTTTAGCGTGTGGGTAAAAATTATTGAAATTTTAACTGAATGTATTTCATTGTGTTGTGTCAATTGTGTAATGAGTTTCGTGAAAATCGGTCGAGTGATTTCAGTGATGGCTTCGAATGAAGAAAATAGTGTGCCAACAAATTTTGGGCACTCACTTCGAAACCCAAACGCTTCTCATCGATGGATCGGAAAACAGCTCGGAATCGCACATTCAACCGTATCTCATGTGATCAAAACGTTCAAGAACCGTAAGACAACCAAGCGGAAAATGGTAGTGGCAAAAACGTGGCACATCAAATCCGGAGAAGGCCAGGATGGTATTGAACCAATTTAAGCGTTATCCCAACATTTCGATCAGGGATGTTGCGAAAAGAAGCGAAAGTTTGAGTTTGTTTTTGTGCAGAAAACAATGAAACGTTCTGGATTACATGTGTACAAGGTCCAGAAGGCACACGAACCGGAGCGATAAAAAAGCAGAACTCGGTGGCCAAGTCTGGACCGCAGACAAATCTAGAAGGACGAATGGCCTCCAAAAAAGACTTCTGCCCTTCTTGAGATCTCACGATGGCCCGACACTGTTTTGGCCGGATTTGGCATCTTGCCACTATGCCCGGCCCGTCTTAGACTGGTACAAAGATAATAATGTAGTTTTTGTACCAAAAGACGTCAACCCTTCAAACACTCCGGAACTTCGCACAATTGAAAAATTTTGGGCAATCATGAAGGCAAAGCTCGTTAAAACTCCAAAACTGATAGAAAATGAACTTGAACTAAAGAAAGTGTGGTTAAAAGTAAGTAAGCAAGTCGGTCATATCATTGCCCAAAATTTGATGAAAGGGGTCAAGGCAAAGGATGCGGGCATTTGGGTTGGGAGAAGAGGTTCAATAAACCAATGATGTCAAAACTTAACCATTTAGTAGTACTTTATTTCAGAAAGTTTGAAAAGAATCGGGCTCAAGAAAAAATTTTGGTGACCTATTTTGTGTGTCCAAATTTCATCGAATACAGTCTTTATACAAAGAGCATGGAACTCAATTAAAGGCTCAATTTGTTTTTGAGCATTTCAGCATGAACATAAAAATTGCTCTTCAGAACTTCTGAACAACTAAAATTTTCTTTTAATACTGGCATGTGACCATAAGCAGTATGGGATTATGTTTAGTTTTTTTTTAGGTATTAAGATTAGATAAGCCATTTATTTCAGAAATCATCAAAACCGGCTTTTCGTTCACTTATACTGCTATCGTTGGAACGTAACCACAAGAGTATAAAGATCTAAGAGGTTACGAATTCAGAATTTAGCTCCAATTCATTTCGCATTTTTTTTAAAAATAAGTATTATGGAACGACGAGTTGAAATTCGATATGTTTGTATCCGACGGTAAGTGTCACGTTTGGCTCCCACCGCAGCAACAGCTAAATCCGAATTATACAACAAAGACTGTAAAGCACGGAGGAGGCACCATTTTCTTGGCGTTGGACCCATTGTAAAGATTGATGGCGGAATGGACTAACATCAAATCGTATTCCAACGTATTCTTTGAGAACATTTGGAACCAATTGCTGATGAAAATTTAGGCACGACAATGATCCGAAGCATACTTCCAAACTTGTGAAGCAATGGTTCGTGGATCAGAATATTGATGTTTCAACATGACTATCACAAAGTACTGATTCCGATCCCATTGAGAATTCATGAAACAACGTGAACAACATAAAAATGAAAAAACAAAAACAAAAATCGAGTACTGAAACGAACTTTGGATGGCTGCTCAAGAAGGATGGTACAGTATCCCTATTCAAAGGTACCAGCGACTCGTTTAAAGTCTACCGCGGCGATTGGAAGAAATTATTGCTCGGAAAGGAGGGAATCGTAGATCCTAAACTGGAAAAGGTAATTGAATTTGAAAATTCTGTTTGAATTATCAAAAGTGACAAGTGCTTATAATGTGACCAAGTAACAATTGGTATGTACCTACATTGTTAAATAAAATCAAATTTTCAAATAGTGAATGTAATTTCATTCCTATATTGATGAGTTAAAGTTAGATTTTAGCTTCACGCTAAATAAATCTGAGATAAAATATAACTAAGGATTTGCAGCTTTTTTTTATAAATTTTTAGGTCAACCACCCGGTTGTGCTAATTATAAGGCCGCCACTGTATATATACGATATAAACACGCCAGGTTTGATTCTTTTTTAACCTGGAAGTGTGTTTACATGTTTACATGCGGGGCTTATTGAATGTAAAAGTAACCTCGGAATGGGCGTGACTCTCCAAAAATTCTGAGATTTATTGCTGGATAGAGCTAGCACTTGCAGGTAGAAAATAGATCCTACTGCGATTCTTAGCCTCTTGTCCAGTAACTCCTATCCCATCCTCCCCGTGGTGTATGAGTAACCATTGGAAAGATGCGGGGTGGGGCTGGTCATATGCTGACAGAGAAGGGGGGCTGCCATCTTCAAAGGGTGCAGTCTATCTGAGCGTCTGTTCTATATATCAGTGGCGGCTCAAAACAGTATCTGTTCTCTATGTTAGGAGCGGCTGATCATCGTCCTCGTTCCAGCGTAGGACTCCAAACAGTGCTGAGCACGATCATCCTCCGGCGAGACAGAGGGTTGAGGAAGGCCTAACAAGCCACCCTTACAATATTCAATGTTATAAATAATACAGCACTTAATTCGGACCGAAACAATCGGCAAAGACCTGGCCGACGAAATGAGGACTACGATTGGAAACTCGGAACATGGAACTGTAAATCGCTCTGCTTCCCTGGCTGCGATAGGATAATCTACGACGAACTTCAACCACGTAAAGGGTGTATTCGATAAAAATGGCACACAGAAAATCTTCTGTAACTTTTGAATCGTATGAGTAAAAAACCTGGAAAATTGAGTAGATCTTGTCCATAGTGTATTATTTACATCTGCCAAGTTTCATAGTTATACATTCAGTAGTTCCAGTCATGTCGTCGAAACAAGAAATTGTCCGTGAGAAAATTTTGTGCACTCACAATCAAAATCCAGAGGCGTCCCACCGGTGGATTGCTGAAAGGCTTGGAATTGCAAATACAACTGTGTCTCGTGTAATAAGAACCTTCAAGGAGCGTCTGAGTGTCCAAAGGAAGGAAGGGAGTGGTCGTAAAAGTGGTCCAATGGACAGTAAAATGGCCAAGAAAGTCGTACAACAATTCAAGAACCGCCCAAACATGTCAATTCGAGATGTCGCTAAAAGTCTAAGGTGTCAGTCGGTTTTGTGCAGAAAACCATGAAGCGTGCTGGGTTACATGTTTACAAAGTGCAAAAAGCCCCAAACCGGAATGAAAAACAAAACATCACTGCGAAAACCCGCGCCCGGAAACTTTACACGAAGCTGCTCACCAAATCCGGTTGCATCGTGATGGATGACGAAACATACGTCAAGGCCGACTTCCGTCAACTTCCTGGGCAAGAATATTTCGTTGCCAAGTCGAAGTTCGATGTTCCGGAGGATGTTCGAAAGAAGAAACTACCGAAATTTGCAAAGAAGTTTCTAATCTGGCAGGCGATTTGCGGATGTGGTGAAATAAGTGCTCCCTTCATCACTTCCGGAACAATAAACGGTGCGATTTACACGGAAGAGTGCCTTAAGAAGCGTTTCTTGCCATTCATTAAGAAGCACAAAGGATCAACTCTGTTTTGGCCTGATCTAGCATCCTGCCACTACGCTCGAAACGTATTGGAGTGGTACCGAGCCAACGGAGTCAATTTTGTGCCAAAGGATACGAACCCACCAAATTCACCGGAACTTTGTCCAATTGAAAAATTCTGGGCAATTATGAAAACGGAACTTCGCAAACATCCCAAAACTATAAAAACAGAGCTAGAATTGAAGAAAATTTGGGTAAAAACAACAAAAACACTGGGAAAATCGAAGAAATGAAAATTTCAAGAAAATCCGATAATCAGTTTAATTTTGATGACTATATATGTGTGTGCCATTTTTATCGAATACACCCTTTAACTTCGAAATCGTAGCACTGCAGGAGGTTTGCTGGACAGGACAGAAGGTATGGAAAAGCGGGCATCGAGCGGCTACGTTTTACCAGAGCTGTTGTACCACAAACGAGCTGGGCACCGGCTTTGTAGTGCTGAGCAAAATGTGTCAACGCGTGATTGGATGGTTGCCGATCAATGCGAGAATGGTCAAGCTGAGGATCAAGGGTCGTTTCTTCAACTACAGCATCATCAACGTACACTGCCCACACAAAGGGAGACCCGATGACGAAAAAGAAGCGTTCTACACGCAGCTAGAGCAAGTGTATGATGGCTGCCCGCAGTGGGACGTAAAAGTCGTCATTGGCGACATGAATGCTCAGGTAGGACGGGAAGCAATCTATAGACCGGTAATAGGGCCTAACAGCCTGCATACCGTTTCGAACGATAACGGCCAACGATACGTGAACTTTGCAGCCTCCCGTGGTTTAGTAGTTCCAAGTACCTTCTTCCCCCGTAAAGACATTCACAAAGCCACTTGGAAATCACCTGATCAACGAACAGAGAATCAAATCGACAGACTCGGACCGCTACCTAGTAGCAGTACGTATGCGCTCAAAACTCTCGACGGTGAACAGCATACGTCGAATTCGGACGCCACGACCAAACATTGAGCTACTACGGGAAACTGGATTTGCCCAGGAATACGAGCAACAGCTAGACGCAGCCCTACCAACGGAAGAGCAGCTTGGCGCAGCTACTCTTGAGGATGGCTGGAGAGATATTTGAAGCACTAAATAGTGACACTAGGTATTTCTGAACCGAATCGAAAAAATGGCTGGTTTGATGGCGAATGCAAGCAGTTAGTAGAGGAGAAGAATGCAGCACGGGTGAGAATGCTGCAACGCCGTACGAGAGCGAATGTGGAACGGTATAGACATACACGGAACAGGCAAAATTCTATTCATCGAAAGTAAAAGCGCCAGATGGAAGATCGAGACTGCGAAGAAATTATTAAAATACGGAGGTGAAGCACTGGCCAGGGTGCTGAACTATGTAATTACGAAGATTTGGGAGGAAGAATGTTTACTGGAGGATTGGATGGATGGAAAAGTGTGTTCCATCTATGAAAAGGGCGACAAGCTGGATTGCTGCGATTATCATGCAATCACGTTACTGAGCGCATCCTACAAGTTGCTCTCCCTAATGTTATGCCGCCGCCTATCACCAATTGCAAAGGAGTTCGTGGGACAATACCAAGCGGGATTCATAGGTGCTCGAGCTACTAAGGACCAGATTCTCGCGATTTGACAAGTGCTGCAGAAATGTCGCGAATATAACGTGCCCACATGCCATCTTTCAATCGATTTCAAATCAACTTATGACACAATCGATAGAGACCAGCTATGGCAGATTATAAAGCTTGCTTCAGATAGAATTGGAACAAAAACAATTGCCTGTATTTTAGTTATTTATTATTGAATTCAAGATCTTTTTTTTATAAAAATGTAGCGTTTTCTTCATACTTTTAAGAAAAAATACGGATAAAATTATTCGTCACGGTTTCGAAGGAATTCTCGAATTTTTCCTGTAAACACGGCTCATTAGGCGGCGCACACCTTCTTCGTCCATCGTTTTAGCTATCTTATTCCACCAGGTCTTCATCTGATTGATGTCTTTGACAACCTTTCCCTTTGCCTTGAGTCTCCTCTTCATGATTGCCCAGTATTTCTCAATAGGGCGGAACTGGGGGCAGTTGGGTGGGTTAAGGTTTTTCGGAACAACCTGGACCCCTTTCTCTGCATACCATTCTTGAACGACTTTGCTGTAATGACAGCTTGTCAAATCTGGCCAAAACATTACGGGATGGTCGTGAGAATGAACGGCAAAATTCGTTTTTGGAGACGCTCTTTTTGGTATAGTTCCGACGTCATTGTCTTATTTGTAACGAAAACTTTCGTTTTTTTGCCACAGCTGCAAATGCCCTGCCAAATCATGAATTTTCGTGCAAATTTGTCGGCAAAAACAAATTTAAATTTGGCTGGAACATCCCCCCGAGCCGTTGCCAAGTAAAATTTTGACCTGGGATTTGCCCGAAGTCAGCCTTGACATAGGTTTCATCGTCCATCAGAAGACACCCGTCGAACTTGGTCAGCACCTGGTCGTATAGCTTCCGAGCACGGATTTTGGCCACACTATTCTGTTTTATGGTCCGATTTGGCTGTTTGCTAGCTCGATACGACTTGATTCCTTCCTGGAATCGAGTTCTCCTCACGGTACTATGGGCAGCACCGAATTTTCTGGCCAAATCACGGTCCGACCGATTGGGATTCCTCTTACTCGTCTTCAAAATCTTACCACGCAGTTTCTGGTCGACAGTTCCACTCCGACGATTGGCTTGAGGCTTCCGAATCGTGTCAATGTTTCCTTATACCGTTTGATAACGCGCCATACGGTATTTCTGGGCAATTTCAGCTGTTTAGCTAGCCTAGATGCAGACCACAATGGATTTTCTAAATAACTGTGCACAATTTTTTCCCTTCTTTCGGCTTCCATGTTGATTGTTTACAAAGTACAGTCGATTTGCGGAATGTCAAAATACGTGAAGCTGACAAAATTCCTGACACGTGGGCGCCAAGAACTTCCAAATCCGTCCACCAAGAGCGCCACAATATGAGCAAAAGTTTGTTCCAATTCTAAATGAAGCAAGCCTTAGTATGCACGAATACGGTTTTCCGGACAAACTGACGCGGTTGATCAAAGCAACGATGAATCGAGTGATGTGTGTCGTCCGAATATCAGGGACGCTCTCGAGTCCCTTCGAATCTCGGAGAGGGTTACGGCAAGGTGATGGATTGTTGCGTTTGTTGTTTAACATTGCACTGGAGGTGTGATTCGAAGAGCTGGGATAAACACGAGTGGCACGATCTTCAGGAAGTCTGTCTAACTATTTGGCTTCGCAGAAGACGTTGATATCATAGCACGTAACTTTGAGACGATGGCGGAAACGTACATCAGACTTAAGGCTGAAGCTGGTAGGATTAGGCTTGTGATTAATGCGTCGAAATCAAAATACATGAAGAGAAGAGGCTCACGAGAAGACAATAAACGCTGAAAAAACAGTTATAACAAACATATTCCAGGTTAATCCAAATGTAAACTTAGTTTGTTGTGGCCGCAAACATAAGTTTGCTTTATTTCAAACATATTATATGTGTAAAACCAAATCTCATCGATGCTTGAAACAAAAATCCGTTTATTTTTATTTTTAACATATTAATGCTTACTGAGAAAAATCGAAAATCTAAATAAACCTAGAGCGCAAACAGTAAAATCCGAAATTTGTACGTTTATAACAAATTTCGGATTTTACTGTTTGCGCTCTAAGTTTATTTAATTTAGCCCATGTATCTTGGTTATCTTAATTCTGGATTTGACTTAAATGGTTCAATGTTCAAGAAGTTTGCTCAGAGATTCATTACTGGGATCAAGCGAATAACCTATCAATAAATGTGATGATTGACTCATGTTGCGAGCGTCGAAACTTTGCCTCGGCCTTACATTCTGGAGAGGGAAGTACACGCTCAAATTCACCTACCCTATGAAATGTATGAATAAAATTAACATGCCTTGAATTCGATTTAAAAACTGTTATTTCAGTTCAAAGCATGCTTTCTATTTACCATAAATAATTCTTATGTTTCAAGTTGAACATCGATATTTTTAATTTAAATTGACGAAATGTGTATCCATATAGTAAACGAACTCATGTATCTGGGCTCATAGATGACCGCCAATAACGACAATAGCAGAGAAATACTAAGGCGCATTATGGCTGGCAATCGTGTCTTCTTTGGACTCCGAATTACGCTAAGATCGAACAAAGTTTGCCGAACTACAAATTTGACCATCTACAAGACATTAATTAGATCGGTAGTTATCTACGGCCACGAAACATGGACATTGCTAGGGGAGGACTAACGCGCCCTTGGTGCCTTTGAACGGAAGCTGCTGCATGTAGAAAAAGAAAAAAATTATCAGGGTTGCCAGTTTGCCCGTACTTGACCCAAGTTCTAGCCGGCTTAAAATTATTCACGCATTTATTCAAAAACATCAAGTCTTGAAGCTACCGTGGAGTTGGGAGATGACCACTTCAGAACCCTCCGCGTATTGAAGGAGCGGCCAAATTTGACAACATTTGGTATAAAGGTGCTCATCCTGTCGCAAATGCGAGGGTTTTCCTCTAATAAAAAGTGTCTGGTGGTGAACTAAACTGAAAAGAGTTTGGTAGCTCAGAGAATTGTCAACGAACTGTAAACGATGTTGACATCACGAAGTCCCTGATACAATATGCACGCAACACACTTATGTGATTTTGTACTCGAAAACCTCGAATGCTTTATTATTCTTCTTCGATGTTTATGCTTCTAGAAACTTGAGAGCGATCTTTGGTCTCGTTTGCAAAATGAGAGAAAAAAATAGGCTACGCAATACGTAAGAAGCCCGATATGCGGATGCTATCCGTCATTTTGCTTAAATGATACAAGTCAGAATTTCAGATTGAAAAATGTACTCAGAAACTTCAAAAATATCTTATACTCCAGTTTATATTAACTTCGGTTATAATTAACCAGTCGGTAAAATAAGACAATCAAAATCTACCCGTGAATGTGCTCAATATAAGTAAAATACTAATTCTTAGGTTTTAAATGGTCGTGAAATGATTTTATTAATCTAGAATCAGAGAGCCAAACCTGTAAATTGAATGTTTCCACTCGCGGCAATTATTTCGAAAGCTGTTCTTCAGCAAAAAAAGCAAATTATTGTTTGCCTCTGGAATAATTCATATGTCCAATAACAAATGACTTGCTGTGAAAAATCAAATACCGTCACCCGAACGGGAATCACAACTTTAACAGTTCATATTTTCTATTTGTACAGACAAACACCCCCTCCACCCCCTCTACACAACCACGTCAAAGCTCGATATAACTAATTGACCTAAAATTCCGTCCGAAATCCACTTATCCGACCAGCTGTCCACCTGAACCCGACCAATGACCCATTGCCGACAGCACGAACCGAGCCGAGATTATTCTACATGCGTTGCTTGGCCTCAAACACCTGACCATGTGTGCGTCTATCGGTCCACCACTCCGACCCACTCATACCCGTCTGGGACGATCGGAAGAATCCGGACAGAGGAGGAGGTTTGGCCATCATATGTATGCCTCTACATGCTGCATAGTGTCCCGGTCGGTGTCTTTATTGGGCCGTCCGTCCGTCGGTCAGTCGGCTATTAGACGGAAAAGACGTTTAATTGAATTCCATTAGAGATCTGCTGGCTGGCTGGCTAGCTGGCTGCGTTGGTTGGGTCTGGGATGTGGTCATCATCATGGATGAAAATTCACAAATTCGAATTTAATCTCGGCCCATCTCGGACCATCGGCTGGAAGCGAGAGGGAAGAGTTGGCTGGACGACGGGGGCGGACGTCGTTCAAAAACGTCAGATTTATGCTTTTGCATTAGATGCAAAGGTGCGCTCATCTTCTCGCAGTATGGAAAATGCGGATACCGTAACAGGGGTGAGCTCGCACTGGTGGATGGTTTAGATAACAGGAGGAGTATCGATGGAACTTATCCAAGGGATTGATTGCTTCAAGGAGATAAGGTTCTGCATAAAATTCGAAGTGATTCAATTGCATTGCAAATATCAAGCATTGTATTTTTCATCTATGGGATGATATTTTTCAATAACGAAAATACATTACTTCCGTAAAAGACTTAATACCGTAAATTTGACGGTTATTGTTAAGGACATTTCATACCAATCTCCACTGTACTCTTAAGTTTGAATTGATGACACTGCAGATTCAAAACATCCGTTAGAAGTCCTGTTTTAAAACAACATTATAGTTACTAGATTTTTGACGCAAAATTATGCCTTATACAATTTAAAATTACAACTTACTATAAATTACTAGAGCTGAATGCTGGGACTTACATTTAATCACGACTTGGAAACATTAGTTTTCAGTTTGAGGATCGTGTAAAATTAGGAACGCATGTTAATTTATTTCATTTTAGCCGCTGCGTTTGAATGCATCAAAATAGATGTAATTTAAATGCATTTTTTCGAAGTCTGCAACATTGTTACTAATAATTTAAAAATACATGATTCAAAGAACCATTGTTTATATAATCTTAACTTTTACTTGAAAGTTGAGTCAATCAATTACACATTGAAATATTTTAAGCCGGCGTCGGTGGTGTAGTGGTAAGCGTGACTGCTACTGGCACCCCAGTGGGTCTGGGTTCAATCCCAGTCGACGTCGGTGGTTTTTCTGAGGCGAAAAATCTTGGTCACGTCTTCCTTCGGAAGGAAGTAAAGCCGTTGGTCCCGGTTCATAGTCATGAGTCGTTAGGTAGGGTCCAGGTGGTGGAGTCGTCTCTCTGGCGTCGGTGATTGTCACAATGTGAGGAAATAGGCCGACGGAAAATAAATGATCAAAAAAAAAAGGAAATATTTTACAGTTCAGCAATTTGTTAAATTAAAATTAAACAAAACAAACAGAGGGCGGAAGAAACCTCCAAGCACATGATTACAACTGAAAAAATAAATCAATAAAGTTCGATGACGATACCGATTACCCTCCAAATTACGGTATGTAGATGCATAAGTACCCACGACGGCGAAACAACGCACGTCAGGCTCCATGAACTCTACCTGCTGCGGGAAATACGCGTCATTTTAAATCCTTGCGTCCAGCGGCAGCAAGCATAAGCCATCTGCCATGCATTTTTTGTAGTTGTTTCCTCCTCAGGTGCATGTGTTTGCAAAACGAGATACTCCACGAGATGTAAGTATGGCCCTGCAGCGTAAACAGGCCCACTTGTCCATATGGCAACGCAACGGCAGTGAGGGGGATTCGTCATCGTCTGCAGTGCCTACTATGTGATGGCGATTCTGAAATCCAGACTCGAGCGTAGAGATCATCATTAGCATGCGTGCTGTTTGGGAGGCAAAATTTATACGACAGTTGGCTGCCGCCGTTGCCCTCTGAGTGGCTTTTTTTCTTTCTGCTGCACACAAATAGAGAGGCACGATTAAAGTACTTTAGCCTCACGTTCTGAGCACGGGGTTGCGTAGTTTTCAAGAACCAACAGCCAATAGACTCGGGGAGGGCACACTGGCCCGTCTCGTGGAATGTCCCATAGGGGTATGTATCTACTCTTTTGCATACGTAGAATAAAATTATAGGTCTAAAATACGACTAAACCATTATCTAAATTATTTTCCAACCAGGTTCGTGAAGACGCAATGAAGCAATCTAACTCATAACCATATTTTCATGTTTCTCCTCATGACTGGTACTTCACGGATCAAACCTGAATGGAGTAGGTGGAGGAATAGTTTTGATCATAGCTGATATTTAATTCTTACAGGAAAAATGTCATATGTAGGGTATGTTGCTATTCTCATAAACTATTATAACATGTTGTAACTCTGTAATCTGAACATAGCTGTAAACATAATCGGCCATTTCATCACAAAAATAACATTCTAATGCACCTTATGAGCTATGTATAGCATATCATCGGATCCTCAATATTATTGATGGTAATCAAACATTTTGACAATTATCTAAAAAGGAAGTAAAGGGTGTCCACAGTTAAATTGAATCACTTTCAATAAGCTGTAACATTTCGCCCTTTGGGTTGATTTCAACGAAATTTTGGGTGAAATGACCTCAGCGTGTATTGTTTACATTGCGCGAGCTTCATTGTGAAATGTGTCGTAGTTTCGAAAATGGAGTCGAAGGAACAGCAAGTGCGCGAGAACATTTTGCACACGCACCTCGACAACCCACATCTTTCGCACCGAGCCATCGGAAGGATGTTGAAAATTCACCAGTCTACAGTGTCTCGTGTCATAAAACGTTTCGGGGTGTCATAAAACGTGTCTATCGGAAGAAGGTGAGTGGTAGAAAAAGTGTTCCGTACTGTGTGAAGGATCACAAGCGAGTGGTTGCTGCCTTTAAACGCAAACCCAACTGTTCCGTTCGAGATGTCGAAAGTTGCCGTGAACTCGAAACGAAGAACTTTTTCACGCGTTGTAGAAAAGTCGTTCGTTTCGAGATCCAAAATACGGCCCCTGCACTTGACCAAACGTTTCGTGCAGAAAGCCCAGAAACGAGCCGGACTACGTTCATTATAAGTTCAGAAAGCTCCAAACCGCAATGAAAAAGAGTAGAGGACAGCTAAAGCACGTGCGCGTAAGCTGTACACACAAATGTTGACGAAACCACACTGCTGCATCATGGACGATAAAACACACTTAAAAGCAAACTTCAAACAAACAAGTTCGATGTTCAAGAGTCTCTCAGGAAACAGCAAGTGTCAAAGTTCCCCAAGATATTCATGATTTGGCAGGGGATTTGTTCGTGTGGTAAACGCAGCAAGCCTTTCGTGACAACTTCAAGTGTAAATGGTAAAGTATACATGAATGAATGCCTGAAAAAATGACTGCTTCCGTTTCTCAAAACACACAACGTTCCTACATTTTTTTGGCCGGACCTAGCCTCTTGTCACTACTCGAAGAAAGTTCTGGAGTGGTACAAAACGAATGGTGTCAATTTCGTGCCGAAGGATATTAATCCCCCAAACTCTCCAGAGTTGCGGCCAATTGAAAAATATTGGGCTATAATGAAGCACGAACTTCGTAAGCATCCTAAAGTTGTCATTACAGAACAGGAAATGTTGAAGTCATGGTTGAAAGCGGAAAAAATGTCAGTTCAAGCGTTGTCAAAATCTTATGCGTGGTATTAAGAAGAAAGTTCGGGCTTTTGCATTTGTTAAAGAAATACAGTGAAATAAAAATACCTAAACCAAGATTATACATTTTATTTCATTCCCTGACTATTTCATGACAATCGATTGAGAGACTTGTTTTTGAGGACGAGTTTAAAGTGATGCAATTTAACTGTGGACACCCTTTACGTGGACAGTTTGGGGGAGGGGAGGCAAGTGTCCACGATCCATACATTCTATTGAAAAATTATATGAATGATTTTCCACGCAGGGGGAGGGGGTGTCAGAAATCGGTCAAATCCAGTTTACGTGATATATGGATAGCCCCCTATTTAAAATGGGTGAGTCACAAGTGAAAACACGTTTTGTAAAAAAAACGTTTATTCTTTCAATTTCAATTATTTATTGCATTTTTGCAAGTACATACAATGTGTATTTGAGGTGTGCAACATCTAGACAGACAGACGGCCACTTCATCTTCAATCTTTCTCAAGATTCCTGGAACCCTCATCCGGTCACATCATCATGGTCTGAACCACGTTGAGGCGAGACTTTTTAGCACGTCTGTTGATACTGTGGATTGGCGTTGCTGCAGCCATGTGGTCGTGCTTCGACTGGTACTAGTATGGCCCAATACGACTTATCGGATCTAAAGTGTGGAACGCTCAAAAATTGGCCTGACATGATTTAGTGCACACTGATTAGTTTATTATAAAAATGATCAATCGTTATTTTTTTTAAGTTCGTCGTCTCCAAAACACAGGAAAATTATTTGATTAGGGGTTGTCGGAGTTTACGTTTCACACCTTCCATCATGTTTTGTACCGCTGTTATATCCACCTGATTTGATGCTAAACGCTAATTTGTCTTGATTCTTAAAGATTTTTTCCAACTGTTTTTTAAGTTCTCTTGAGGTTTCTCTTTACGATTGCCCAATATTTTTTCAATTGAACGCATTTCCGGCGAGTTTGGAGCGTTTTTCTCCTTGGGTACGATGTGCACACTATTGGCGGCATACCATTCCAGAGTCATTTTTCCGTAGTAGTAAGAAGTGAGGTATGGCCAAAACAGGACGGAGCAAATATGTTTCTTCAAAAAGGCATTAAGCGTTTTGGAGGAACGCGGACTCCGGAGGGCCTGCAGGAATCTTCAGAATGTCCTCCCAAGACAAAGTTTCACAAAATCATAAAGTTTGATGTGTCGCATGCTTAGTTTTGGAAAAGATTTAAATATGGCCACTTTCCTGGAGAAACTCGGATCCCATAGAGCCTCCCTAAGTATTCAGAAATGCTCAGAATGTCCTCCGAAGACCTATTTATGCAAAATCATAAAGTTTGATGTGTCGTAAGCCATGTTTTTGAAAAGATTTGAATATGGCCACTTTCCCGGACGATCTCTGATTCCGCAGGGTCACCTGGTGTGGCCAGTATGATCACACAGAATATCCTCTGAAGACAAAGTTTTGTAAAATCATAAAGTTTGATATGTCGCAAGTGAGGGTTTAGAAAAGATTTGAATCTGGTCACTTTCCTGAGGATACTGCAGGGCCTCCGCTAGGAACCAGTTTGGTCAGACACCCTCAAAATGTCTTCTGATTGCCTCGTTTTGCAAAATAATGATTTGATATGCCGCATGCCATGTTTCACATCAAAAAATATTTTGCCAACCATCCCTGGACAGGTACTTACCACAGCACTCCCACCTTGGAATCCGATACTTCGGATATTTTCGGAATAACCAGTGCAAATCCACAAACTAAGATAATTTTGTGATCTATTGCAAAAAGCGCATCAAAATCCAATGGCTAACGATGGAGTTTTATTAATTTTAAAATTTATGTTTTTGTTTCTCAGAGGAGTTGGGGTCCTACGAGTTTTAGGTATTTTTTGTTTTTGGATAAACAACGGTTGAATATGTGCGTGGCTTAGTTCTTCTTTATTGTTTTTACTGGACTTCAACGCGGTGGTCATTCGTCCAGACCGTGGTTTGATGATATGAATGAGTTGGTTTATATAATGTGCTGTGAAGGAAAGACACCAGCAAAAGACCGGTGCACTTGTGTGTAAATTTCTGCTCGGAAGGATTTTATTTGTGCAGAATGTCATGACATTTTCACTTGTAGTAATTTTATCATTCCTTGTGTTCACTTTGGTCATTATGAAAAGTGTCAAATGTTAACAAAATAATGTTAAAATCTAGTCCCCGTGCCACCACTGACTGGGATAACATCCCATCGTACACATCGCTTAAATCGGTTGACTACCATGGGCTAGGCATGTCGAAAGTATGTCGGACGACAGCCCCGTTTAAATGATTCTCGAAAATGAACCGACGAGTACACGAAGAAGAGGCGCGCAACGAGCAAGGTGTATCGATCAAGTAGAAGGCGACCTGCGGACCCCTACGCAGACAGCGAGGCTGGCGATTAACAGCCATGGACCGAATACAATGAAGACAACTTCTGTGTTCAGGAGAGGCCACACCGGCCGTGGTCTGATTCGTAAGGTAAGTAAGAAAATCTGAGATGAAAATCCGAGTTGAAAATAGAGATGATAGAAATAGGTGATAGGAATTGGCAATGAAAATCAGCAATAGAAATTGAAGATGGAAATCAGAGATGAGACTTTGAATTTGGCTATGGCTGTAGAGTACGATGGAAATCGATGGCACCAGTATCATGTAAATAGGGGATGGAAATCGGAGATGGAAAACGAGTTTAGAGATGTTAACAGGAGATGGAACAGGGGATGGAAATAGGAAATGGAAAACAGAGACGGAAATTAGAGATGAAAATCAGCGGTGATGGAATTCGAGTTTGAATTCAGAAATTGAAGATGGAGATCGGCGATGGAAATTGGAGATGGGCATCGGTAAGAGGAACCGCTGATGGATCTACGATTCACATTGCCAATTTGCATGTCTGATTTTTCAATCGCCGCTTGATGGAAATCAGAGATGAAAATCGGTTAGTTAAATTGGACATGGAGATTAGAGATTGAAATCGTTGGTGAAAATTAGCTTTGAAATCTTAACTGTAGACTTTAAGATCTCCAGGGCATTTTGGATGGTCTAGAGCTTCCCAGATCATTACACAATGTGTCTTGATAGCCCAGAAAGTTTAATGAACATCGTTCATAGTCCAGATACACAAAAATATTATTTCTGTTGTAGTTCAATGCTCTAATTGCTCAACTTTCCAAGCATGGACTTCAATTTTTGAAAAGGATTGTCACAAAATTTTAATCAAATAAAATGTCAGAAATGAAGTGGTTCTGATGTTACAAAATTGAACATTCACCTATACTATTTTCAGACCAATTCGTTTTATAAACACAATACTGTTAATTTGAAGTGATTTTTTCTAGCAGTGCATACTGTCAACAGCTGCTTTGGCAGCTATCTTAGTTATTTTCGTATGGTAGTTTATTGTGTTTGGATCAAAATGACGACTACCAGGAAAGAAACCGATATTGCCACGCGTACTCAAGTGATCAGTATGTGCCTTCGTGGAAAATCGTTGCGGGAAATAGCAGCTGCCATTGGAAAAACATATTCCATAGTACAGAATATCGTAAACAAGTGGCAACTCGAGGAAACTTTGAAGAACTGCACATGCAGAGACCGCAAACGGATCTTGACCGCTGCTGACGAACGAGGAATCGTGCGAACAATAAGGAAAAACCCTAAGACAAGTATTCCGAAATTGGCCAACGTGGTCGTTGACAATATCGGGAGATCCGTCAGTACTCAAACCATCCTACGTGTGACTCACAGACACAAGAAGCCCGGAAGAAGTGGTTTTTCCCGACACGACGAAAATTAATCTATTTGGATCCGATGTAAGACAGATGGTTTGGAGAGAACCTAATTCGTCGTTGGAGGTATGGAGCCCTACTGTCAAACACGGAGGCGGCAGCGTCATGCTGTTGACTTCAATGGTGGCCAGTGGTATGGGTGCTATCGAGTTTATCGATGCACCACGAGCGACAAAGTTAGGGCTATTTGGAACACAATACCGGACGCGTAATGTGCAACCCACACCCTGATTATTTTTACAGAAACTCCGTAAAGCTCACCGAGCCGTTCAACCAGCTGAACGTCCGGTAATCCGATTTTTACGGGATTGTCAGCGAAATTTTACCGAAATGGGGTAAATTTCTTACAGATATCTGTAAAATTTCACCAAAATCCGTAAAATCTGATTGCCGAACGTTCAGCTGTTGAGAATTCGGTAAAACTTAACAGATTTCTGTAAAAAAATCTAAGTGTGTACCGTACAAAAATTGGAACTACCGCGGGATTATCACTTTCAGTAGAACAATGATCCAAAACACACGTCGCACGTTCTACTAGAGTGGTTGCTTTACAATGTTCCTAAGCAACTGAGAACCCCTTCGTAGTCACCGGATTTGAACCATTTGCTAGCTTCTTAGTTTCCGCTTACCTAGAGCCCAGTCCCAGTCCCAGGGTGAAGTTCTGGACAGTTTGGTGTATTGGCTGGTTTCGGCATGTATTTGACCTCTTGTACCTTCAACCATTCCAGGACGGATTTCGCATAGTGAGGAGAAGCCAAATCAGCCCAAAACATTGTCGTGATTTCTGATAAACGGTACACATTCTTATTGATAGAGGTGGTAGAGACGAAGCTTTTGGATAATCGACCACAACTACATATGGCCTGCCAAATCAAATACTTCTTCGGGAATCTGGACACTTTTTTTGTCCGGAAATGCTCGGCAACAGCGTTCCTTTGCATTGCGGTATAAAAAGCCAGACCCGGAAGCTGTTTAAATACTTCGAGTACGTATGTTTCGTCGTTCATTATGATATAAGAAAAAGTTTGCAAAAAAATGATGTAAAGCTCATTAACACGACTTTTTTAACTGAAATTTTGCTTGTCATCACGGTTTTTCACTTTGTACGCCTTCAGTGCTTGCCTCTTTTTTGTCCGTATGATTTTGGCGTCCCAACTTTGCGAGGCACTTGTCCATTTGTCGGAAGCATACTTTTTGATTTGTTCCACTTCCAACCTTCCGATTCACAGCAAACCGCTAGTCAAACAATTTGCAAACACAAAACAGTACTTTTCGGTAATTCTAGTTTCTTGGCAAGACTGCGTACCGATAAATTCGGATTTTGCTGCCGTCCGTATAAAATGCGTTTGCGAACTTCCACTTGATTCGACGCCCATTTACTGAATGTAACAGGAATATCAATATGTTGTACCACGAAATGAAGTGGAGAGATTCAGCTGTCATATAAGTGAAACGTTTCAGCGTTCCGTGAAATAATTAAAAATCTACACTGAAAGAAAACTGTCTGGAATTTAATGTGGACAGGCTTTACATCGTAACATGCACTCTTGACCTTCCTGTTGAAATTCAATTTCAACGGGAGTTTTCCGACGCTATGATTCGTGACCGGAACGAATAAAAGACGTTTAATCCAATAATAATGAGAATATAATTTCCTGTGTAGACGACAATTTTGGAGAGAATAAATTTTCATAGATATAAACTGTTTATAATATACGCATTAGCATGCTCAATACCGTAATTTTCTCAACCTCATTTTATACCTGTAGCTATAAATGTATATTATAATTTTGAAACTTATCACAGTTCGAATAAAGCCTGTAACTTTCTGTTTGACTACATGTAACAAATGGACTTCATGACTAATAACGCAATTTTGCATGTGGTTTGAAATTTACGCGTTTTTCATTTTATCATAATGCAATTATA
This sequence comes from Aedes japonicus, assembly GCA_034211315.2. NCBI lineage: Eukaryota > Metazoa > Arthropoda > Insecta > Diptera > Culicidae > Aedes > Aedes japonicus. The sequence continues at coordinate 21,346 of JASCZW010014721.1, forward strand.
AATGTTCTGTAAAATTCAAATCACATGTATTTTATATGAGCTGTAAAATTCGAAACTAATGGAATTGTCATACATCATTCCAGGTAAACTGAGGTTATGTTGCTTTGAGTAGTAACTTTCAGAAGTCATTAAATAAATAAAAGATATGCTGTATTGTTTTACTGTGATTTTATTTTATTGTTATATCTGGTTCACTTTGATCGTAAATGAAAAAATCTTAGCATTTCTATGTTGATCGATCATACATTCGACTTGAAAAAGATGTTTTACATTTCAAATAAGATTGTGTATCGCAGCGCATGCGTAAGTTTATACCTGCGCAGAGGGCCGTGTGTTGCTTCCAAATGCCACCGTCGCAGATGTTTTTGGAAAAAATTATTAAGTTTGATCACTGCTTTCAATTCAATCGAGCACTTCAACATATTTTAATTTCTATGGGCACGAACGTGTCTCAAAAACTCCCCCTAAATGTTTTCCACGGGTACCATTACACATCATTCTCGCATCATTTTTTGACAAGCGACAACGCGCTGCGCAGCAAAGTTGTTTTCCCCCCCCCCCCCCCCCCCCCCCCCCCCCCCCCCCCCCCCCCCCCCTCTCCTCTCCTCCCCTCTCCTCTCTCCTCCCTCTCTCTCTCTTAAATACATGTAAACTTAAAGCATCTTTAATTGAAAAATCAATCCTAGAGGGTTTGAGCTGTTTAGTGGAATACCTGTAACTAGAAATTAGAAGAAAAATTAGTATTTTTCATTTAATTTCAACTACCTTTGCTTATCTTGACAGATAAGCGTATTTTGTCTACAAGGTACAGACTTCTTCAGTGTCGTGTACTAATAACTCGACTCGAATTTGTAGCTTAAAAAATTATATAATGTGTGAACTAGCAACAAAATTCAATCACAATTAATGGATTT
>JASCZW010014722.1:0-22248 GCA_034211315.2 Aedes japonicus
GCTTGTAAGATGGAACAGCGCCACTTTTGACATTCATAGCGACAACACGATCGCGCTGACAAGTGTTAACCTCATTTTTTTTACTATTCTTCAATTTTCATTTGCTTCTGGAATGAATACACTCATTCGATCTAGCTCTTCCAGGTTTCATTGTTCGAAATTGGTGAAATAATTAAAATAGCAATTATTTATTTTTCTTAGTAAGTGGACATTTCTCATCGATATCAAATGGTTATCATTTGTGTTGGCTTGCATTTTTGGTGTATTTTTATGATCCAAAGGCATTTCCAAACAAATCGTAAAGTGAAAAAAAAAAATTTATGTTTTGTGTTTATGGCGTCATGTTTGTAAGATGGAACACTGTTGAGCTTGTACGATTGAACACATTTTTTTCGTTTGAAAACATATGAATGACATTTTTAAAGTTTAAGAATGCCATGGAATCAATAATAAATTGAAAAATAAAAATACATTTTTTGAAATTGCAATTTTCGATGAATTTCGAAAATTGGCCATAATTTTTTTTATTACTATAAATAATCAGTTCCGTGGGCCAACTTGAAGCTTTTTAGTTCCTCTTTCGAAAGATCCTCGAAAAAATAAAAATTATACATGTTACGAGCAAAAAACGAATGGTGTTCCATCTTACAAGCCATTCCTATACTTGTTGTTTTTGTTTTTCAGGGAGAGCAAACCTGAGTCACTGTAAATTACAAATTGGCCTTTATTTCTATTGTTGATAAAATCTTTTTATGGTGTTGATTGCTTTTGATTCAACGTTCATTATGGACAGATCCTGATTGACTCTATAGCTTAATATTTCTTCGTTGTCGATCCAAATACCTGTGTCACAGCTAGTTTTGGAGCCAACAGTGTAAATTTTAAAATGGTTTGAAAAGTGCTTGGCAACGTATTCGCACAGAGAACAGTCATCCAAGCTGGAGTGCCCTTCGTGTGTAAATTTCTGTAATTGTTATTTTAAAATTACAGCTCGTTTTCTTTAGATTTGGTGAATCGTATGTTGATGGCCCCACATGCGCGCCTCTAGATTTGACTGTCAGTCAATTTTAGTTTGGTGAGTCCTAGACTTGGCGGCGCCGTTTTTCCAACGGTTTGCTTTTCAAAATTTACACCGCTAATTGAACAAAAAATGTACGAGCCTGGATGTCTGTTCTCTGTGGTATTTGTTAGTTATGGCCTTCATTGTGGATTCGTTCATGTTTTGTTTGCTAAGGTTGTGGATTTCAGTATTGATTTTTAAACCCTCTTTTGTATCTATTTTACGTTTTGATTCTAAACTGATTACCGTGTTATTGGTATGGATTACAAGGTAGTTATTATTGTATGTTTTTTTTTTCTAATGGCTGGATTCTCCTAGATTTTTTGTCAAAGTTACGTCTACGGAACTCAAACGTATCTATTGTGGGTGACTCTTAATGGTTGGCCCAGAATTGATACGCTGTGGATGCGTTTGCGCGAATTTAACAGTTTTCCCATAGGAGTCAAATTCAAGGAAACGCATCCGCAACGTATCAATTGTGGGTCAGCCATAAGGACGTTTATTTTTTGGGAAGGTCAGTTAGTTCTGTAAATTTACTAATAACATCTATGAGAGGTGTATTATGAGCAAATATTTTAATTATTTCTTTTTTGGCGATTACTTGTCGATCTGCCAAACTTTGGTGAACCGACTGCTTAGAATTATCTCAAATTGTAATATTCCGCCCACTATATCACAAAATATTGCGAGTATTTGATCGGATTGGAGATAAGAAAAGCATTGGCTATAGCACCAAGTCTCCCCCGGTTGGTACCAAATTAATGACCGTATAGGTCACCAATCGAAGGGGCGTTAATTAAAACGAACCCTGCTGCTAACCTTTTCCCAACTTTGCAACATCCTAGTGATTTCTCGTGGAAGTGCAGAGGATTCAAAGGTTCCTTCAAAGCGAGTATCACGTCAACATGTTCCTTCCCATCCCCTCCTTGACCAGCATTTGGGAACGGCCGGCGCCGGTATTGCTTCATAATGGGTCGCCAGTTTTTACACATTGAGGATGTATGTTAGTCCCAAACATCAGTTCTAGACAAAATCGTCTAAAGGTAACAATTGTGAACAATGACTTAAAACGTTATTTTCCTGGAAATGCCAGGTTGCTAACATCTATCTCCACTACCGACGGGAAGGTAACAAATCCCTGTATCAGTTTCTGGTGCTATTTTGTTTGTGGGAGCATGCAGATCCCAGAAAAATACGCATGATCTGTTGGTTCTTTGTGTAAATACAGCTGTTCTGGCAATAACGGAGTACACACTTAGAAAATTTTACAGTATTGGGTAATTTTTTACCGAACTTTCAACAGCTGAACGTTCGGTAATCCGATTTAACAAAAATCAGTGGGGTTGTGTACAAGACACGACCGGTTGACGTAGACTACGTTAAACCAAGTGATGCATTATAATGTCAGGGAAATTCTGTGTGGTTATTATTAGCGTTAAAAGGGTTTCAATTATTCGTGCCGGTCGCTTACCCTTACTGATAGAAGCAGTTTAAGTCACAATATGACGGGTGCGGCTCTTATGGGACATTAGACCAGCGTTTTGAAGCCAGTAAGTAAGAAAATTCTATTGTACGCTCTTGAGATATTATTTAGTGGCCCTGAAGTTTTATGAAGTCAGTATGTAGGAAAATTCTCTTGTACACTCTTTATAACTCTTTGGTGGCCCTGAAAAGGGCCTTTTGGTTTAAATGATGACACGGTCATGGTTGCACGTTTTACGATGGACTATCTTTAAGGCCTAGAAGATAGTTAAGGATCTGTTAGGGAATATAAAATTATTTAATTAATGATAGTTTTGCTCATTCTTATAATCATAATCACTTAACATTACTAAATGTTTATTCGTATGTCATACTGTGCCTGAATGGCCTGCATCTTGGAATTCTCACCATCGCCGGAACCATCAACAATGTTTTGCATCGTTTGGGGATTTCAGTAACGACAGGCAGCGGAGGAAATTCTATAATACGCACATACAAACATATATTTTGACTGATACCTTGTCTCCTTTTCAACATTCACCATTTAAATGTCATACCATTCGGATCATTTGTATACAATCTGAGTTGTAGTATGCCTTTGCATAATTCAACTTCAAAGATTCGAAGAATTAGAATTTAGGCAATTTTAGCAATTCTGGATTTCAAGGGTAATAATAAACATTGAAATACTCTAGAATTCAAATTACGATAAAATTCGTTATTAGAAAATATCCGGCAGGTTTAGTGATTGTTATGAAAACACAATAATCAATTGCAACATTTTCAAATGTGTAAGCGTCTCTTAAAATGTTCAAAGTTTAGGAAGTTTTATCAAACAGAATATAACAAAAATTATCTTGCAGTTGTTGTAAGGTTATATATAAGTATATAGGGTACATGTCCCTTGGCTCTGTCGATTATGTAGCGCACGATTACAGTTTTAACTATAACTCATACAATAATTTAGCTAGTAACGATATTCAACTAGTTATACCTTTGCTAAGACATGCTTAATAAGGCGTTTGCTGTACTGGACCATGAAAAGTCACCAACTAACATTATTGAGTCGAAAACTTTCGAAGGATATCATTAAAGATACTTGTTCGAACGAATTTCAGTAAAGTTTGTTTATTTCATCGCTCCGGGCATTTATTTATATTATCGCTTCGGGCATTCGGCTATATTCGGTATACTATACGGAATATAAAGCTACTTTATAACATCTAAATGACTTTCTCATGTGATCAATCGGCCATTCCATTTCATGAATATGAATGAATACATTTGGCCATAGTTGGGAATATAAGGTTAAATGCGTACCTAAAATATGGTCTATGGTTTTCTTGTGAAATTATTATTCATGTTTCTATGTGAATATCAGGTAAATTAGGGAATCCATTATGGCTTAAACGTTAAGGAAATTGAAATATATATAAATATATTAGATCTCGCAGAAGAAAGAGAGTGAGTTTTATAAAATATCATTATTCTTTGCAATGGGTATGGGACAAAAGGTTGGTTAATATATGATAAATTCTTATAAATATAAAACAAACACCTGAGAAAATAATCACGCATTAAAACATGTTCAGCGCTTTAGTTGTATCGATATCATTTGAAGGTTCATATGATGTATAAGCACGCGGCGCATGTCATCACCAGAATACAATTAATACTATGTTAAAATTTATTAAGACAGGGAGCAATAACATAGAGAGATATTCAATTGCTATGATGACATGCTCTTTGTTAAATTGATTTAAGGTAAATAGCTGCTCCATGTATGTTTTCCTATCTTTTATCTCGCTCTCGCAAACTCACCTTGCTATTTCAAATTGATAAATCTCGATTGTTAGTGAATGAACATCGAATCGAACTCTATCAAAATCCTCACAGCAAGTAAGCATACAAACTGATGTGATTAAATTTTCAATATCTAGTACCGACTCTGATTTATATCAATTTTAAATGTTGAGGTAATGACTGTCATCAAGAATGATTCAGCATGATCCCTTAAATTTAATAAATATCAATTTCCTACCTAGAGTTGAAGGACCTTCTCCAGCGTCCCAACTAGTTGTTGGCAACGCATTACCTCTTGCTGCTTTCAATTTCGCCCGATAACTACGAGCTCGCTCGGCATCGGTGCACGGTCGTTTCGGAGGATTTCCCGTATGTTCGCTCTTTATGCGCTTCCTGAATTCCTGTGCAAGCGTTCTGGTTCAAATCGGTTAGGCATTCTCACTTTCACTATGTTTCCCAAAAAATTGTTCTTCCTAGAGGTAGGTCTCTATCCAACGTGAAACGCTATCACAACAGAACAACTGTTTATAACACACCACTAATTGAAATTTACAGAGAATGTTGGTTCGGAATATCATGTACGGCATCGAAAATGGTGTCCGTGATAGGAAATTTGTGTGGTTTAAGGTATGCGACGAAGGGAAAACAAGTTTTGCTAATACCACTGGCTGCCAATCGACAATTTGCAACGAAAATCCCAATCAAACAAACTCTCAAGCTGAGCAAGCATGGGAAAAATCGGTTCACTTAGCGCTCATTTTCACTCACACGCATAAGCATTCAGAAGTGAGCGTTACCACGTTTAAATTATTCCAATTCTGTTCATTACTATTCTGCTTTCATTCTATTCGTAGAAAACAGAATTGAGCAAAACTGACAGCTGATCGTACAGAGAATGAATCGGGCGGTAGTAGTGTGGACGATTTCTCATTGCCTATTCTTTTAGCCGCTGAATCATTAACAATTGCATTCAGTTGGATTCAGCTGAGAGAGAATTATTGAATCACACTCATTTCTTCAAATTATACCCTAAACATCATTTAACATTTCAAATAATGATCTAATATGATGTTAAGCAATCTAATGCAACATAAAAACATAAAGCATCATTTTAAACCGTATCTCTGCTCTGATCCTTCCAGCTGATTGCATTCTCTGAGTCTAAATAATCTCAATAATCTTATTCAAATCGCTTGCGTTTAGTGGCAACGCATTCATTCAATATAACGTCTAGCTGAAAATTTGTTTCGCATGATTCTGTTTTCTCGTTTATTCTTTCTACAATGTTCGTTTTCGAGGATTCGTGTAGAATCGTGTGATGGGAAACATCACACTCGTTCATTATTGTGTTAGCACACGAGGGTTTGCTATTTTAAATCGGTGATGCTCAAGCGAGTGAATAAGTTTTCCCATGCTTGAAGCTGAGAATTTTAAATTGACAGTAGCAAAGATGGATTTGTATCTGGTAGCATTTATTGATTTATTGATTCATCGCGGGTTGCAACAACCAGCCAAAATTTTCCCGACAGCTCGCCCTCCATGCAGGCGTTTTTGCAGTTGCGGCGAACGAATTGGCACCATATTAGGCGCACAAACCAAACGAAATAAAAGTTTAATTCTTTTATAAACAACTCTTTTGATTAAATTGGTTGTCCTCAAAAGGACAGATTATCAATTAATGGATAGCGCCAACCAGCTGGGTGAAATTTTTACCGACGGCACCGAACTTAATTTAAGATTAGTTCATTCTTGAATAATCAACTCTTTTATTTGAATTTATTGTCCTCAAAAGGACAGATTTTTTCCACCTACTGCTGACTGCTACTCGCCCCCAAGGACGCTTTCCCCCAAACAGCAGCGTTTTCGAAGTCGCGGCGAAACAATCGCCAAGAAGAGGTAAGATGGCGGCTTGCACAAAACCGACGCGATTGTGCGCCCTCATAATCCGCCATTTTGCCTCATCGCGACGATCGCTGTTTGGGAGAGCCTTGCTACTTACCACCACCAGCTGCTACGTGACCATCCGCTGCCTCTGCACCAGCTCCGCTGCCGTACAAATGAAGGCTCCACCAAACTGCAGCAATTTTTTGCCACCGCGGCAGCGAAATCGCGGTGGAAAAATCGCCGCTGTGAGATTACATGGCGGCTTATAGGAGCGCACAAACCAACGCGATTAAAAACGCATCGCGTCGGTTTGTGCGCTCCCATAAGCTGCCATGTAATCTCACCGCGGCGATTTTCCACCGCGATTCGCTGCCGCGTGGCAAAATTGCTGCAGTTTGGTGGAGCCTTCATTTGTACGGCAGCGGAGCTGGTGCAGAGCAGCTGGTGGTCACGTAGCAGCTGGTGAGGTAGTAGCAAGGCTCTCCCAAACAGCGATCGTCGCGATGAGCTAAAATGGCGGATTATGAGGGCGCGCAATCGCGTCATTTTGTGCAAGCCGCATCTTCGAAAACCGCTGCAATTTGGTGGAGCCTTGAAGCAGCTCCTGCGACCAGCTCCTGCGACCAGCTCCCAGCGACCGGCTCCCAGCGACCAGCTCCCTGCGACCAGCTCCGCACAGCTTCAATGCTGCCAAACGACTGAGGAAAAATTTTGCTGAAGTGTGCCTTCTATGCCGTTCTCAGCTGCATGCGAGACGTACATGGAGACAAATGATATGATTGGTTAAAGTCTCTCTCTAACACAAAGAAGAAGAAGATGATGCAAGACGTTCCTTGCTTCGATTTGAAATCTGTGATAGGAAATTTGGTAAATTTACTCTGCAAAATGACATTATAAGACATCACCTTATATTTGCGTTATTTTCAATAGTTTACTATTGATTGAGAAAAATGTTTGACAATTGAATTGGAGCGCGGTAAAATTTCCGACCGATTGAAGAAGAAATGATGTAAATCTATCGTGGATTATTTGAGTTATTTGCGTACAAAACGTACGGTTTTTCGTGACGGTCGCAATATTTTAGATTTTCATTTGACACCCTACCCTTGCCGTAAGACGTAGTCTACGTCAAAAAAATTTACAAGTTCCGGCAATTTTTTTACCGGAACACTATAAAATTTCACCGAAATTCGGTAAAGCGGATTACCGTTCAGCTGTAGAAAAAAATACCGAATACTGTAGAATTTTCTAAGTGTGTAGCATCCGTGGGCGGTCAATCATGCTCATGGTCATGCTCACAAAGTTAAGGCTTTGTGAATAATGTGTGATCTTCTGTAAAAATTTATGTTGGTTCGGTCGTTCAAAGGGAGGGCTTTTATCTCGATAAAATTTATATTAATTATTGCCTAGAGAGGACAATACTCAATTTCAAAACAGCATTTTAGTTCTCAACGGAATGAAAAATTCATTCCAATCAAGCAAAAGTTCTGTCAAAATAGTTGTCGTCGTCATTCTCTTTTCAGTCACTCTCAAGTAAACACACTAACGTTAGTTGAGAACACGCTCACGTATACGTTATCAAGAACGTAGTCGTGTTGAAAGTAAGCTCGTCCCTGACTGCACTAAACCATAACCATTCTTTTCAGTAGCATTTCACCTTCCCCAGTGGCGTCAACCAGCTGTTTCGTACACGCTTGCGATCCATAGCTATTCTTAGCCGAACGGGAATGAGTTGCATTTCGATGTAAACAACGATCGATCAATGCAGAGTGAAATATGGGGGATCCTGACGAGGTGAGCTATCTTGTGGTGGGTGAAGATACAGCAGCGATCTCAGTTGGTAGGAATCCTCCACCGAGCAGAGGCCGGTTCATCCTGGAGCCTCCAATTTTCCTCATATTTTTTGCACTCAATGTATCAAGTGAGTAGACATACATATTATCATAATAGATGACGATAAAAGCTTTCTTCTAACAGGCGCGGTGTTCACCGATCAGCTGGTTTATCAGGCGTGCACGGTTTCACTGGGAATCAACCAGACGGAGTGTGATAAGCTCGGTAAAGAATATGAATCTCCCGAAGTACGAGCGCTGGAAGCTCGAGTGCAACCCTATTCGGCGGATATTCTGATGGCTGAATCTCTGGCAGATTCAATTTTACCGGCCCTTATGAATCTCTTCATTGGACCATGGTCCGATCGATTCGGTCGGAAACCGGTTCTTCTATTCACCTTCACCGGTTGCATGCTGTCTCACTTAGTCATAACTGTGATATGTGCCCTGTCCAGCTGGTACCGACTGGATCCATGGTTCTACGCTTTATCATTTGTTCCTTCTGCTCTATCCGGTGCTACCTGCACTATGCTTACGAGTGTATTTTGCTACATAGCTGATGTTACCAGCGAGCAAGACCGGGGCAACAAGTGAGTTTAAACACGGTAAGCTGCTGTCAGTATTGATTGAAACATAATTTGTTTTGTTTGTAGGATGTCCGTCATGGAAGCAGCGTTGTTCAGTGGAATGCTAGTGGGAAACATCAGCAGTAGTTTCATCCTCAGAATGACCAATGCTTTTACGGTATTTGTCGTCTCTACCGGTTCATCGATGTTGGCAGTGCTGTACATAGCTTTTAGTGTTAAAGAAAGTGTCATAATTTCCGAAGAAGATCGCAACGTGCCATATTGTTCCAAGTTGGGATACTTATTCCGTCCCAGAACAGTGCTGGATACCTTCAAAACATGTTTCAGCTGGAGATCAAACTACGGGAGAGCTGTTATTCTGATAGGAATAATAACACTGGGAGGAAACATATTTGCCAACGAATCCAACAACACAGTGTTCTTCTTATTCGTTCGGAAACAGTTCAATTGGGCTGTCAGAAAATATTCATTCTACAGCTCGACAGAGACGGTGCTGCTGGTGTTGGGAAACCTAATAGCCACATATGTGTTGGAGAGGCTAATAGGATTAAGCGAGGCAGGAATTGCATCGATTGGATTCTTTAGCTGGATGCTGAACAGCATTGTAATAGCAGTTGCCTCGGAACCCTGGCATCTGTACTTAGGTAAAATGTTTGGCATGTTTCTATGTATGTAGTTCTATGCACGAATTCATTCTTATAATTGTAGCAATCGCAATATGCACGCTGAAGGGTGTCACCGATCCGATGACGAGGGCAATGATATCGAATGGTGCATCTCCGGAAGACATTGGTAGTATATTTTCTTTTTCTACGACCTTTGAAGCACTCATGCCACTGGGCGCCGCTCCGCTGTATACAATTGTGTACAAACATACGCTCGGGTCAAACCCGGGAACATTCAGCTGGATCAATGCAGGAGTCTACGGCATGTGTTACTGTTTGACGATGTAGGTGGGATGTAAGGGGAGGTAATGTTTGTTTTTAATTAATGCATCGTTTTAATTTCAGGAGCGTCTGCATTCTGCAATCCATGAGTAGTAACTCGCAATATCCATCCATAGACTGATAGATAGTTTGTTATTTTTGTGTTCCAATGTGATATTGTTAGTCTTAAATAGTAAATGCTAGGCGTTATGCGTGTTGAAATAAATAGAACATTTCATATACTTACTGTTGTTGTTTTTATTCTTATTTTCTTCTGCTGAGCAATGATGGGACGTCACGTGTAGCTTTAATTTTATTCATTTTTCGGTAGCACCTTTCAGAAGGTGAATTTCAAAGTATGGTGAAATTGTATTGCTCAATTTTTCCTGCAACGTTGCTTAACGTTATAATGTTAGTAATCTTACATGCATGACGTGAGAGCGCTAGTGATATGAGTTACCAATTTATGAAGCGATGTTTACATGAAATTTGTGTAAAATCGGGTTCTTTATCGTTATTTTTGAGATCCTGTTGGTTTTTTCGTATTTGGTTTTGTTGAAAAAAATAGGCTGTTACCAATTTCCACGCGGTCATGATCATCCGGATCTTTTATTTGCAAATATTTTGGCTAAAAATTAGTTCAAATTTGTGGAACATCCTAAATAGGACCGTTCCTGCTGGGAATTCCAAACCGGCATCAATGAGAATATAACTTATCATAAACTTTCTGATGAAAGCACATTTATGACATCTATAATCTCAATGGAGACAACTTCTTTGTGCAGCAGAGGCCACACCGGCCTTATTCTGATAAGTAAGGTAAGCTACCGCTGCACATTTGAATGTATGAATCGATCATAACAGATTTTCGAACAAAATTTCAATATAAATTAAGTACCTACACAGAGAGGAATTTGATGATCAATTTTACCATTATTGGGGGTTAGGATGACTATTGCAGCATAGTGATTTTGAACCGACTATGATCATGGTCAAAGTATCATCAAAAATAGTTGATCCAACATTTGCCATAATGTCGGAATAGTCCTCGCTACCATGATCATAGTCAAGAATGCCATGAACGTGATGAATTCGTCTATTTCCTTGTTATTGTAACCATTATATGGAATAGTCACCTTGACCATAATTTAATTGTCGGTATAACGATAGAATTTTTCTCAGAGTACATAGAAGTTTCGAAGATAGTTTCGAACCAAAAGATAATCGGTTACGGTTACGTCCATTAGGAAATAAAAAAAAACTAGAAATTCTAAAAGCCGGTAAAGGAAAGAATAAACCGTCTTATTTAACTTTACAAATTCTGTACATATAATTTATCTTCGAAAAAACAGTTCGGATTACTATTTAAAATGGATTGAAATGCGATGCCTGAGAACGAAGCAGTAAAGACCAAGCAGTAAAGACTGTATTCGATGAAATTTGGACACCCAAATTAGGTCACGAAAAATTTTCCTTGAGCCCGATTCTTTTCAAACTTTCTGGAAATAAAGTACTACTAAATGGTTAAGTTTTGACATTATTGGTTTATTGAACCTCTTCTCCCAACCCTAATGCAAGCACCTTTGCCTTGACCCCTTTCATAAAATTTTGGGCAATGGTAGGACCGACTTGCTTACTTACTTTTAACCACACTTTTTTTAGTTCAAGTTCATTTTCTATCAGTTTTGGAATTTTAACGAGCTTTGCCTTCATGATTGCCCAACATTTTACAATTGGGTGAAGTTCCGGAGTGTTTGGAGGGTTGACGTCTTTTGGTACAAAAACTACATTATTATCTTTGTACCAGTCTAGTGCCGTGCGTCAGATGATGGCAACATTTCAATCGAGAGGCGCGTTTTGCTTCGTCCTTGTACACTCTCCGGAACGAGCCAACTTAGAGGTGGCGACGTAGTGTTCTTGTCCTGGCATTTGTTTGGTGTCGGATTTAATGTAGGTCTCATCGTCCATCACAATGCAGAACGGTTTTGTGAGCCACTCCCTGTACAGTTTTCTTGCACGAGTTTTGGCCACCGAGTTCTGTTTATCGCTCCGGTTTGGTGCCTTCTGGACCTTGTACACATGTAATCCAGAACGTTTCATTGTTTTCTGCACAAAACAAACTGAAACTTTCGCCTTTTTCGCAACATCCCTGATCGAAATGTTGGGATAACGCTTAAATTGGTTCAATACCATCCTGGCCTTCTCCAGATTTTATGTGCCACGTTTTTTACCACTACCATTTTTTCGATTGGTTGTCTTACGGTCCTTGAACGTTTTGATCACATGAGATACGGTTGAATGTGCGATTCCGATCCATCGATGAGAAGCGTTTGGGTTTTCGAAGTGAGTGCCCAAAATTTGTTGGCGCACTATTTCTTCATTCGAAGCCATCACTGAAATCACTCGACCGATTTTCACGAAACTTGTTACACAATTGACACAACACAATGAAATACATTCAGTTAAAATTTCAATTATTTTTACCACGCTAAAAAGTTACGAACAATTGCGTGTGTCCAAATTTCATCGAATACGGTCTTTACTGTGTTAACATCGGTCCCAAGCTCGCAAACACAGCATATCAAAACAAAGGCGCAAACATGTATAACAAGGTGCTGGCTTCAAGGTGTAATTCGGGCCAAGGGGTTCTACAACAGTGAACCAATTTCAAATCGCTAGTTGCATATTGATTGTTGATTAGGGTTAATAGGGTCGACTACAGTCGAGTTATTAGTACGAGACAGTGAAGAAGTCTGCACATTGTAGACGAAATACGCGTATCTGTCGAAGATAAGCAAAGGTAGTTGGAATGAAATGGAGATTACTAATTTTTCTTCTAATTTATAGTTATTTGTTTTATTCAATTTCGTCTCCCATCCCGAATGCCCGCACCGTCCTTTTCACTCCACCCATCAAATTTTGTACAACCGATTTGCCCAGTGTTTTTGTTGTTTTTACCCAAATTTTCTTCAATTCTAGCTCTGTTTTTATAGTTTTGGGATGTTTGCGAAGTTCCGTTTCATAATTGCCAGAACCATCCAAACGAATCTAGCAGTGAAGCAGCTTGGAGTCTGGGTAACTGGAGAAACAGGCATGCTCGGGCAAACACAGTTGTCCAAGTTACACCTGGTGCGATATGACATGGCAATCTGTGAACATGTCGAGCTGTATGCGATACGAAACCAGATAAGACTATTTAATATACAGAGATTAGAGTAAAGTTTGTAATCATCAATTTGATGTCAGGTACCTTTTGCTTACCTTCGGCGAGCATACGACGTATTTCGTCTGCTATGCGGGCCTTCTTCGCTGTCTCGTATTCTTACTGTCGCCATGTAGTCGACCCTGTCGGGCCTAATCAGGCAATCAATATGCAACTGGCGATGCGAATTGAGTTCGCTGTTATGTATTCCCTTGGCCCAGGTGCCTTGAAGTAATGCCATAGTATAGCATGTTTGTCGCCTTTGTTACTGCATATGCTGTGAGCTAGCCGATGCTGAACGCAGTAACGTTTGAGCTACAATGACGTATTCGATGAACTTGGACGCACGCAGTTGATTCGTAACTTGTAGCGATGATGGTAAATTGGTGGGCTGGCTGAATGTAATGATTTCATTGTGATTGTGTCAGTGTAATGACAGAGTCTCGTGAGAATCCGGTCAGTGATTTCAGTGATGGCCTCGAGTGAGAGAAATGCGCCGGCAAATTTTGGGCGCTTCCTTCGAGAACTGAGGCTTCTCAATCGATGGATCCGGAATCGCGCATTCAACCGTATCTCGCTCGATGATCAAAAACGTTCGGGGCCGCAAGACTGGCCAATCGGAAAGATGTGGTAGTGGTAAAACGTGTGCATAAAATCTGGAGAAAATTCGGATGTATTGAACAATTTAAGCGTTATCTGAGCGACAAATCAGGGATGTTGCGAAAAGACGAAGTTCAGTTTATTTTGTGCGGAAAATATTCTGATTATGTACAGTTGAAACTGGAATACAGAACTCGATGACTCGATATGAAAAATTATTTGCAGTGGCTCACTTTCCCGGATGAAGGCTGTTGAAATTGCCATCTTGGAGCTGGTACCGCTCGATTTTGTACTTGTGATATTACCAATCACTCCGGAACTTCACCCAATTGTAAAGTATTGGGCAATCCTTGAAGGCAAGCTCGTGCATCCAAAACTGTAGAAGATAGACTTGGGCAAGTGTAGTTAAAATGAAATGAGCAAGTCAGTCTACCATTGCCCCAAGTATGAAAGTCAGGCAAGGTGCTTACGTGGGAAGATTTCAATAATAATGATATCAAAACAACCATTTGAAATAATGCTATTTCAGAAAGTTGAAAGAATCAATAATTTGTGACTAATTTGGAATTGTCAAATTCATCGATACAGTCTTTACTGCTTGGTCTTCGTTATAAACATAAACCTAATCATTTTAAATGGTAATCAGACTATTTTTCAGATAAATTATATGTACGGAACTGGGATGGAAATAAGTTTATTTATCCTTTGCCAACTTTTAGAACATCAGTTTTTTATTTCACAATGGGCATGACCTTCAACCATTATCTTTGGTTCAGAGAATATCTTCGAACTCAACAACCTCTGAAGGAGAAGATTCTATCGTTAATACCGACAATTAAATTATGGTCAAGTATTCCGCTATAATGGTTACAGTAACAGAGAGTATTGGAGTCATCACGTTCATGGCATTCTTGACTATGATCGTAGTACGGGGACCTATTCCGACATTATGGCAAATCATTGGATCAGCTATTTTGATGATACTTTGACCTGTGATCATAGTCAGTTCCAAATCACTAATGCTGCAATGTCATCCAGCAATGTGGTGGAATTGATCATCAATTCCTCTGTGTAGATATGGTGCTATTGAAATTTGTTCGAAATCTGTTATGATCGATTCATACGTTCAGATGTGCGGCGGTAGTACATACTTATCGGAATGAAGACGTGTGACTCTGCTGTCCTGAAGTTGTCCATTGGATATGGATGTCATCGTGTAATAAATCGAAGTTATATTCTCATTGATGCCAGTTTGGAACTACAGCGAGGAACTATTTCTATTTAGGATGTTCACCAAATTTGAACTGGTACAGCCAAGATATTTATGAATAAATGGTCAGTTGATCATGACCGCGTGGAAATTGAGTAACGGCCTATTTTTTCAGCCAAAGACCAGATACGAAAGGCAACAGGATCTCAAAGTAACGATGAAATTGATTTACGCAGATTTCTGGAGCAATCGCTCATGGTGTGGCCTCATATCGCTAGCGCTCGCATCGTAAATGTAGATTGTAACGTTATGACGTTGAAACTGACGTTGCAGGAAAGGTGGTGATACCTTCTGCATGCCCAATTCGCCTTCTGAGAGATTCCAGCGCTACCGAAGTGAATGAGTGGAAACACGCGTGACGTCAATCCTTCGGCAGAAGAATAGATTAGAGCAACGGCGAAGTATGAGCCAGCGAATGTTCTACATTTCGGCGCACGTAACGCCTGGCGTTGCTATTTAAATTTAACAGTAACCGCGTTGGAACGCAGATAACAGGCTTCATCTATCGGTCAATGGATGGATATTGCAGTACTGCTGGGACGCAGGTCTGGTATCACTGAAATTAAGACGATGCCGTGGTGAACAGGCATTACCTCCTTGCATCCGCACCGTCGTCAGCAGTAACGCCGTGAACCTGCGTTGATCAGCCAGTGTTGACATCATGTTTGTGCACGGTGTATACGGCGGGCCGACGCCGGTATCGTAATTGCTCAGGTAAACCGGAAAGAATATACTGCTGTCGAATAACTCGGAGATGCACCGTTGATACGACGCGCAGATATCGTCGGATCGTGACGCCCTTCGAGCGTGCGTATTGCGATTCGCTACAATTATGGAATGGGTCGTGCATGGAACTACATGCAGGAAACATGCCAAACATTTGCAAGTACGGATGCCAGGGTTGGGCGGCCTGCTTGTAATGCTGTTCGGCAATCCGGAATCGATCGTGCAGTCTGCCTCCTTCTATTGGCCCCTCTCCCAGCTTACGCTATGTGGCCGTCACCAGAAGCACAGCAATGCCGTCAAATATAATCAGTATGAATCGATTTTCTGACGGTAGTGAGCACCGAACGGATAAGAGAACGCTGTGATTGTTGGATTCGTTAACCGTGTTATTATTCCTATCAGATAACTTGGCTCTCATCGATTTGATCTCCAGCTGAAACGCTCATTTTGAAGCGTATTCTGGTGGAATAAAATATCCCAACTGAACAATCAACGTTCTCTCAGGAATTATGACACTCTTTAACTAAAGCTATGTACACTGTAACGATGGGCACCAACCGTTGAGCGACAGATACCGTAAAGTATTAGTCATTCTGAAAGGATGAAACTACTAACGATATTTCCACTGGCATTCGAACAACGCTCTTCCGTGACAATGGACATCCCCAGATGGAACCAATGTTCAATCAACGGCGAAGCCGCAAATGTTCGCTCGCTGTGCTGATCTTGCTCGCTGGTAACATCGGCTATGTAGCAAGATACGCTCGTAGGCATAGTGCAGGTAACAGTGGCTGAAGAACAATGATAATAGAACCATGGATCCAGTCAACCAGCTGGACGGAGCACATATCACAGTTATGACAAGTGGTAACATGTGAAGATGAATAAACCGGACGTACCGGATCGAACCCATGTGAAGAAGTTCATAAGGGCCAGTAAAACAGATCTGCCAATCGAAATATCACCGAATAAGTTGCACTCGAGCTTCCCTTCCGGAGATTCATATTCTTTACCGGAAGCTTATCACACTCCGTATCTGGTGATTCAGTGAAGGCCATGCGCACCTGATAAACCAGCTGATCGTACCTGTATATGACAGAAGCTTATCGTCATCTATATGATATTATGTATCCTCACTTGATACATTGGTGCAAAATATGAGGAGAAAGTGGAGAACCAGATAGACCGGCCTCTGCTCGGTGGAGAGATTCCCTACTGGCTGGATCGCTGCTGCCAATCTTCACCCCGCCTGGATAACTCGCCTCGTCAGGATCCCATGGCCTATGCCGTTGATCGATCGTTATTTACATCAATGCAACTCATTCCATTCGGCTAAGGCCTGGCTATGGATCACCGAAGCGTATTACCAGGCAACTGACATCAGGAAGTGAATCTTACTGCTCCAGATAGTTATGGTTTAGTGCGAGACAGGCTTACTCAACTGACTACGTTCTGTAACGTAGCAAATGACATGTTCTCGGCCTTGTGAATATTTAAGTGATGAAGAATGACGACGACAGCCTATTTTGACAGAGACTGCTTGATTGGAATGAATTTTCATTCCGTGAGAACAAGATGCTGTTTTGCTGAAATTGTAATTATCCTCTCTAGGCAATGATATAAATTTTATCGGACCTGCTGAACGGCAAACCAACATTCCAAGTGCATAAATTTGCAGAAGATCACGCATTATTCACCGTGTAACTGTGAGCATGACCATGAGCATATACATTACACTTAGAAAATTCTACAGTGACCGACATTTTCTGCAGTAGACAGTAATCAACTGCAGATTTCAGTGAGGTTATGGTGTTCCAGTAAGTTACTTATGGAATTTTTGACGTAGACTTTACGTCTTACGGCGAAAGTAGGGTGTCAAATAGTCTAAAGATATTGCGACCAATCAAAAAACCGTACGTTGTACGCAAATAACCAGGTAATCCGCGATAGATTTACATCGTACCTTCTTCAATCAGTCGAAGTACATCTTCAGTAGTGTCAAACATTTTCAATCAATAGTAAACTATTGAGAAACCAACGCAAATATAGTGATGTCTTTATAATGTCATTTTACGGAAGCCAAATTTGCAGATTTCCTATCATTCAAATCGAAACGAAGGCAATCTTGCATCATCTTCTTCTTCTTTGGTGAAGGCACTATTGAAATCGCCTCGTATCGCACAAACGGTACGCAAAGATTTTCCTCAATCACTGGCAGCATTGGCTTGTGCCGTGTCTGAAATTTGATAAACAGGGCTTCAATCGCTGAGGCTGTCTGGGGGCTGGTCGCAGGAGCACGACTCCGCAAATTACGGCGTTTTCGAAGATGGCAACTTTTCGAACCGACGCGATTGTACGCCCTCATAATCCGCCATTTTACCTCATCGCGATGATCGCTGTTTGAGAGCCTTTCCTACCTGCCACCACCAGCCGCTTCGTACCAGCTCCGCTGCCGTACAAATGAAGGCTCCACCAAACTGCAGCATTTTTGCCACCGCGGCAGCCGTCGCGGTGGAAAAATCGCCGCGGTGAGATTACATGGCAGCTTGTAGGAGCGCACAAACCGACGCGATGCGTTTTAATCGCGTTGGTTTGTGCGCTCCCATCGCCGCCATGTGATCTCACAGCGGCGATTTTCCGCCGCGTTCGCTGCCTGTATGGCAAATTGCTGCGATTTGGTGGGTACTTCATTTAACGGCAGCGGAACAGTGCAGGCAGCGGATGTCGCATGGCGGCTGGTAATGGTAAATGTGAGCTCTCCCAAACAGCGATCGTCGCGATAATAAAAATGGCGGATTATGAGGGCGCGCAATCGCATCGGTTTGTGCCAAGCCGCCATCTTACCTCTTCTTGGCGATTGTTCGCCGCGTACTTCGAAAACGCAATTTGTCGCGCCCCAGGCAAACAATATAATCAGCTTGGCTCAAATGAAAATCTGTCCTTTGAGACAATAAATTCAAATAAAGTTGATTATTCAGAATAGGCAATCTTAAATTAGAGACCGGTGCCAAATCGAAATAAAATTTCGCGGCTGTAGTAGCGCTATCAATTAATTGATAATCTATCCTTTTGAGACAGCCAATTTAATCAAAGGGTGTTATAGAAAATTGGAAACTTTTATTTCATTTGAATTTATGCGCCTATATTATGATTCGTTCGCCCTCAACAAAGAAAACACCTGCATGGAAGGCGAGCTAATGTGGCTGGTGCAACCCTCCAGATGAATCAATGGAAATCAATAGATGCTACCCAGATACAAATCCATCTTGCCTACTGTCAATTTAAAATTCTCAGCTTCAATACATGGGAAAACTATTCACTCGCTTGAACGTCACCCGATTTAAGCCCTCGTGTGCTAACGCAATAATGAACGAGTGTGATGACCACATCACGCGATTCTACGCGAATCTCGAAAACGAACATTGTAGAAGAGATAAACGGAGGAAACAAGTCATGCGAGCAAATTTTCAATGAACGTTATATTGAATAATCGTTACCATAACACAGATAAAGATTGTGAAACTAGCTCAGAGAGAATGCAATCAGCTGGAAGGATCAGGCAGAGATACAGTTTTGGAGATGATAACATGTACATGTGCATTCGTGCCCAACATCATGTTAGATCATTATTTTGAGATGTTAAATGTCTTTGATATGGTGAGAATGATGTGATTCAATAATTCTCTCTCAGCTGAATCAACAGATGCAATTTATTAATGATTCAGCCTAGAAAATGGGCAATGAAATCGTCCACACCTGCAAGCTGATTCATTCTCTGTTCACGATCAGCTGTCAGTTGCTCAATTCTATTTTCTACGAATGGGAATGAAACAGGTAATGAACAGAGACAGATGGCAAACGTGGTAGCTCACTTCTGAATGCTTGTACGTGTGGTAAAATGAGCGCTAAATGAAACCGATTTTCCCGTAGCCTTCGGCAAGTTTGTTTGTTAAGGATTTCGTGCAAATTATCGATTGGCCTTCAATGTATTAGCAAGGCTTGTTTTCCTAGCTATATTATACAAGAGCCGATTCTCTATCGCGGGTTTGCCATTTTCGATATACGTACATAGATATTCAGACCAAACCCTTCTCTGTAAATTTCAATTAGTGGTGTGTTATAAACAGTTGTTCTATTTGAATGGCGTTTCACGTTAGTTGAACCTACTAGGAAGGGCATTTTAGGAAACATGTGAGATGAGATGCCTAACCGGTGAACCAAGTGCTGCAGGAATTCAGGAAGCGCATGAAAACCAGACGCCAAATCCTCCAGACTGACTGCATGCACCGATGCCGAGCGAGCTCGGCAATTATCGGGCAGAAGATTGAGCAGCAGATGCGTTGTAACAACTAGTTGGGGCGAAGATCAGCTTCGAGCTCTGGGCTGGGAATTGATGTTTGTGGAATTTGGGGATCATGCCAGATCGACGATCATTACCTCGGCATTTGGAATTGATAGATCGAGTCAGTACTGGAATATTGAGGGATGTCACGTCGGTTGTAACGCACATGTGAATTTTGATGAGTTCGATTCGTGTTCATTCGCTGGCAATCGAGGATTTATCAATTTGAAGCATGGCAGATGAGTTGCAGGCAGATAAGATGGGAGTAGCATGGCCATGCGGCTACCGTCATATTTTGGCTGAAGGAGCGTGTCATCATGGCAATTGAGAATATCCTCTCTGTGTGTGCAATGTAATGGGGTACAGCATAGTGTGTGCTGTATGTTGTGCGCCGTGCTGCTACATCATATGGTGCCTTCAAACGAATGTCGGCCGACTAAGCGCTGGAACATGTTTTAATGCGTGATTAGCCTTCTCAGGTGTTTGTTTCATATTTATAGGTATCGTATAGTCAGCCAGCCTTTGCCCATACCCATTGCAAGAATATGTGATATTTTAGAAGGCCTCACTCTCTTCTGCGAGATCTAATATATATTATACATATTTCCTTACCATGGTAGCCATATTGGATTCCACAATTTACCTGATATTCACATAGAAACATGAATAATTTCACAAAGCCATAGACCCATATTTAGGTACGCATCTAGCCTTATGTTCCCAGCTATGGCAGATATGACCGATTCATATTCATGAATGGGAATGGCCGATTATTGTGAGAGAGATCATTTGGAAATGTGAATAGTAACTTTAGCATTCCGCATGATACGAATATATACCGAGATGCCAGCCCACGATAATATAAATGCTAGTATGGAGCAATACTGCTGGAATCGTTCGAATTCTAGTATCTTTAATGATATCCTTCGAGAGTTACCGATCTCAATGTGTTAGTTGTGAGTTCATGGTCAATGCAGCAACTGCCTATTAAGCGTAAATAATGTAGCAGAGAACTATGGCTTGGACTGAATATCGTTACTATAAGCGACAACCCATTGTAGATTATAGTGGAACTGCTGATCACGTGCCTTCCCATAATCGATCGAGAACGAGACATGTACCCTATATACATATAACCTTTACAGCAGCAGAATAATTTTGGTATGACGATAAGAGCAAACAGGCGACACAGAGACAACGTTGAAAATGTTGCAGTGTATTTATGTTTTCATAACGTCACTGGAAACCTGCCGGATATTTTCTAGTAACGGGTACATCGTAATTTGGAATTCTGGAATATTTCAATGTTTATTAATACCCTTGAAATCAAGTGCTAAATTGCCTGGAATTCTATTTCAGATCTTTGAAGTTAGTGTGCAAAGGCATGCACAGCTCAGATTGTAGCAAACGTCAGATATTCATGACATTTAAAATGGTGATGTGAAGGAGGACAGGTATCAGTCAGAGATATATCTTTGTATGTGCTGTTTAGATTTCCTCGCTTATACTGTCATTGAAATCGGTATTTCTTGTCAATTTCAGCGATAATGGATGCAGACATTCGGAAGCTGATATGACGAATAAACATTTAATGAAGTGATTATGATTATGAAAGATGAGCCAAAACTATCATTAATTAAAATGTATATTCCCCTATTGAATCGCAACCATCTTCTGGAGAAAACGTAAAAGATAGTCCGTGACAAATACAATCATCATTTAAATTAGAGACACTTCAGGGCCTGAAGTTATAAGATGTACGGAAAATTTTCCTGCATACTGACTCGCTTCAGGGGCTACTAGATAATATCTCAGGAAGCATACAATAAATTTTCTTACTTACTGGCAAAACGCGTCTGGCTCTTCATAGGCTTGCATATCATGTGACCCAAACTGCTTCTATCGTGAAGTCAGCGAACATACAGTCAGTAAGGCAGCACGAAACGCTGTAATAACCTGCAATTTCCTGACGTATAATGCATCGCTAGTTTGAGCGTAATCGGCCGGTGTCTTCAATACTGATTTTGTTAAATCATTGGTTCAGTAGAGAGTACTTCGTACTCGATTTACAAAATTATTACTCCGTTATTTGCCGGAACTGGCTGTATTTACGCAGGAACCAACCCAGATCATGCGTATTTTCTGGGATCATGCTCCCGCAAATGGCACCGGGGGGCTGTGCAGGCTGTTGCAGCTTCCGTCACATTGTGAGATGGATGTGGCAACCTGTCAGGAGAATAACGTTGCAAGTCATTGTTCTGGTGTGTGATTTTGTCTGGAACTGATGTTTGGGACAACGTCCTCGATGTGTAAGGCCGAACCATTAATATTGTCTCCCGTCTTGTCAGGAAAATGTTGACTGATGACTCCTTTGAAGGGACCTTTGAATCCTCTGCGCTACGAATCACTGGGATGACCTGGTGGAAAGGTGCTTGGCGAGACTATGGCCCGCTCGGTGTGACCTGCAGTCATTGGTATAACCGGTTTTATTAGCGCAATGTCTTTTCTTATCTTGATCAATCTAGCCAATAAAC